>SIJG01000025.1:259136-479822 GCA_023374025.1 Heterodera schachtii
TTAATAGGCCAAGACTCGAGAGTGCCGCCTTAAAATGGCCTTTCTCGAGTCGAGACTCTCGTTACGGAAAGTCCGTCCCTTCTTTAATTGCTTTTATTTGCCCTTTCATTCCCTTTCGTTTCCTTTTCTCCTCATTTTTGCTCCGTTCAGATTCCCTCTTTGTTTCTGCTTCGGCTGACCGTTCCCTGTGCTTCTCAGCATTGGTCAAAGCCCATCTCCGCACTCCACGCCTTCATGGCACCGCTCCTTTTCTGTGCCGCGTTCCAATGTGTGCCATTCATTCAATCATTCAATCATTCAGCTCCCTGAGAGAGTGATAAATTGTCGAAATGCCAATTTCAGGTCTAAAAACTCCGCTCCCATTTGTGCCGCCTTTTGTCCTCGGCGAATTGTCACTGCTCCTTTCCGTCCTTCTCGCACTGTTTGTTCTCTGCTGCACCAAACTCCAAAAAGAGCCCAGCTGTTACAAGGTGAAGCCATTGAAATGGGTCCAAAAATTGACAAACAATGTCCTCTGAAAATGCCCACACTTTCAAATGTCGACTGATCGATCACAGATGGAGTCTCCTCTCTGATCAGATGATTAGAATTAATTACCCTTTTTGCTAATGTGAGGGACCCTCTGCTAATGATCATTCACATTTATTATTAAAACGATGCATCAGTTTTATTCCAAACTGATCAGAAGAGTGAGCTTTCCGATTCGGCCGGCACTTCCGATCTGTCAAAATTGCCATTTCTGGTCGAATTCTCCGAAATATTGGGCCGGACCATTTAATTGAAATATTTTAAACAATGTAGCAGCAAATCTCTTTTTTGAATCAATGACGTAATAATGCACTTGTTTTTGCAGAGATGCGCCGCTTACGTTGGCTTTGCCATTTCCATCGCTTGGATTTACGCCACAGCTTCGGAAGTCCGTCCATTTTTTTGCTTTTTTTCCCATTCTTTCCCCTTTTGTCTGTTCTCTCTTTGAGGTGATGAATGTCGTTCTGATGTTCGGCACTATTTCCGGCATCCCTCACCAAATTTTGGGCCTTACGGCCATTGCGTGGTAAGCAAAAAAATGGGGGGGGGAGAGGGAAAGCGTAAAGACAAAAGGAGGAAAACATGGCAAAAACGACGTAATGTTTCGCTCAAAAAACCAAAAGCAGACTTCCAATCACTTACGAAATCCCTTAAGCCACAATGGCCAAAACGTATGAACAATAAAATTAATTTATCGGTCAAAAAGTGTGAGACTTTCCAAAATCAAGGGCCAATTCGATTGGTGATCTGATTGCGGATGTGACCGTTGCTCGTCAGGGCATGTCGCGGATGGCGTTTTCGGCGGCCATTGGCGCGCCGTTATTCAGTTGGTTTTGGCACTGTACGAAAGTCAGTGAGCAATTCTCAGTTTGATTACAGATTTGATGGTTGGATTTGGTACCACTTTTTTGATCGCAGAATTGCAGGGGAAAGTGATCACTGTGAGTCATTTTGGGCGAGTGGCAATTCCTTTTCTCGCGAGGGGGAGAGGGGGGGGGGGGGATAATTCATGAAATCACAATGAAATTGCCATTTTGGCTGAGTTTCCGGCACAGTTCCAAGTACAGTATGCTTCTTTTTGAAGTTTTACTTAGCTTTTCTAATGTTTATCAATAATTGATCCAAAGTGTCCCCTCCCCGTGCCGTCGTCAGATTGAGCCGGACCCCGTTGCCCTGGTGATGTTCGTGTTCCTGGCCCTGTCTCTGTTGTGCACTTTGCTGTTCCTCGTGGCCCAGAAGTTCTTCATCCGTCCGCTCCATGGCTTCGTACTGCTCGCCAGTCTACGTACTTTTCCTCGTGTTGGCTATTTTGGCCAGTCGCGGGGCATTGCCATTGCCAATGGCAGCGAAATGAAACGAAAAAATGAAATGGCATTGGCCAAAGTCTTCTATTGAGAAGTAACATCTCTAAAACAGCATCATTCACGAATTCATTCTCATCCCAGTGTTTATTGTTTTCTCACTTTTTTTTAACATTGACCGAAAGTTTGCGCCGCTTTTGGCCCATGTGGATTTTTATTTAAAATGTACAGAAAAAAAAGTTTTGACTAACAAATTCATGCAACATATGAGCTTGCTTTATATTTTTACAGCCCACTAAATAGACTGGTGGAAAGTCTTTGAACAAGCATGGAGCTGAATAGTGTGGTTTGAGCATAAAAACCTATTTTGCTTTTGATAACTATTTAGTAATTTTGTGGATTTCCAGAAAAATTTTAAATTTCTTAAACGGGACTATTCGGATGTCATCAAACATCCTATAAGTTGTTGATGGGCCATAAACCCGAACCGTAAGAGCTCTTCTATTGGAGAGAACCAGAATGAGCATAAAATTATCGACACATTATGTGATATCCCCATTGCCGTTCTGAGGCAGCAACTGCGAGCAGGAGACTTTCTCTTTTTTATATTTCAGTGCGGCTTACTAGTGATGCTCAAGACTCTCGGTCTCGACTCAAGAAAAGTCTCGGGTTTTTTTGCTCTCGGTCTCAAGTCTCGGTCTCGGGTTTTCAGTCTCGGTCTTCGAGACAGAGACTTTTTTATACCCCTAATGATTGGATTTTGGTAAACTTATATTTTTATAAATTTTAGGCCATTTTTGTACAATTTTTTAATATTGTTAGAACTTTTTCAATTTACATAATCAAGAATAAAAAATCCATATTATGAACATTATGATTTATTTAATAAAAAGGGCCAAAATTTGCACCGTTTCACATGCCGGCGTCAAAATTAGCTCAAAATGGAAAATTTGGACATTATTTGTGAAAATCTGTTAATAAATCACACTAAAATTTTCAAACCCGGCGGCGCCTATCGGTGCTATGTCATTATAAAAAAGCCATCAAAAGGGCATTATAAAAAAACCATCAAATGGAAATTCTCAACAAAAAACTGGCTATAACTTTTGTCAAAGTCAAATAAATTAGACATTCTTGGTATCTGTGATAGCCCTAACATTTCTCTGTTATCTCACCTAAATTTCAAAAAATTTGGTCAAGGTTTAACAAAGTTATGGCCAAAAGTACACATGTGACCAGGTTTTCGAACATTTTTGGCCATAACTTTTTTTTGAAACCTAACAAAATTTTTTTGAAATTTTGCAGGCTAATAGAGGATACATAGGACTATTGAATGATAGCAAGATTATTTTAATTTGTTCATTCTAAGATAGTTTTGATCAGGTTCGAAATAATTTTATGTTTAATTAAAAAATTTTAGTTACAAATTATTTTTATTTTTTATTTTCTTGCTATTATTCGATAGCCCTATGTGTCCTCTATTAGCCTGCGAAATTTCATAAAATTTGTTAGGTTTCAAAAAAGTTATGGCCAAAAATGTTCGAAAACCTGGTCACATGTGTACTTTGGGACCAGGTCGTTTTGGCGCCGACGTTTTGGCGCCAAGCAAATTTTAAAAATTTCCGAAAATATTGTAAAAAAGAACATTTTTTCGACGAAAGTAATACTCCGATGGTTGCCCCCCTTTTTTGAAAATTTTTTTTTTTTTAAAGATTTAAACATGCTTCCAATGGTTTTTAGGGTCGCTGCTCACGAATCCGGCATCCATTTTGACCTTTATCGAACCGGGACTCGAAATTCGAACAAAAAGTCGAAAATTAAAAATTTCAAAATTTTCTCTATCGATACATATGTAAAATTAAAGAAAATCTGTAAGGCGGAAAAAAAGTTGGGAATACTTTGGTTTGTCCCCCCTATTTTTCGAAAAAAAAATTTCATATTTTAAAAAGTCATGAAAACATGTCTCCATGGGTTTTCGAGGTCGCTGATCATGAATCGGGCATCCACTTCGACCAATTCCGAACCCCAGACCCGAATTCGAACAAAAAGTCGAAAATTCAAATTTTTCGAATTTCAGTTTTTTCTTTAAAATTTGTTTAAATACACGAAAATGAATTAAAAATCATTAATGCTTGAATAAAAAGTTTCATGATCAGCGACCTCGAAAACCCATGGAGACATGTTTTCAAGACTTGAAAACAGAAAATTTTTTTTCGAAAAATAGGGGGGACAAACCAAAGTATTACCAAAAAGTTTTATAGAGCGAAGTAAATTCGTTTTTCTCTATTAACAGAGATAAAAAATAGTACGCCAAAATGATAGAGTTTCTCTTCACTCTCTCTTTATTGGTTCATGTATCGTTTTTTGAAACGGTGTGTAATTTTTGCTTGTTTTAATCTATTTTAGAAACAAAAAGAAAATTTTGAAACTTTAAATTTTCGACTTTTTGTTCGAATTTCGAGTCCGGGTTCGATAAACCGGTCCCCCACCCAAAATGGGGGAGGGAGGGAGGGCTTTTATAGTCGCTAAAAATGTTGGAAAATGCAAAACCGTTCAAATGAACCAATAAATTATTATAAAAGTGGTTGCTCCTTCTCCGCCACTTTTCATTATTATTTTGCATTCGCCAATTAATTTTGTCTTTTTCTCAGAATTTTTCTCGCTGAAAATGCCTTCAAAAATGATTCAGTACCGTTTTCGTTATTTCTTCTGAACATTTACCCTGTTCCTTCTCAATTTTTTTAGTCTCTTCGGTGTGCCAATGTTTGTCGGCTGTTGCACCATTCTTTGGATTTATTGGGACCGCTTCAAAAAACCAAAAAAGAAAATGTAAAAAACGAACAAAATTAAAAATAAAGTTTAATTTTTCAGTTTCATCTCCGCCGATTGTTGGCTTTCGGTGTTCGAATTGCTGCCGCCTTCACAACTTGGCCTTGGCATTGCAATGATCAGCTACCGTTTCGACTATTACGTGGACGAACACTTTAAAACTCGCAAATGGGCACTGCAATCCATGAAAATTTGGCGCAGAATTGGAGAAAATGGCACCAATGAAATGGAAATTGTCAATGTCGATGGAAATCCTTTGCCAATTCCGAAAATTCAAATGCCACGCAAAGTCATCGGGTTCCGACGCATCTACATCTCGTAAAATTGGCGATTGTACAAAAATTAGAAAACATTTTTTCCATTCATTTTTAGTTACATCGACCACAATGTGCTGACTTTCCTTCGCCGTTTTCACCGTTTTTTCGCCACTTGTACTACAAATTTGGCCATTACCACTGAGAATGTTCGCATTTCGGAGTTCGTTGTGCTCAACATTTTGCCAATGCTCAAGGACACCATTTGTCTGATGAATTTGAACAGCGTCTCTTTTCGTCAAATGCGCCAATTGGCCCCATCGATGCTCAACGATTGTCAGTCTCTTCACCTTTTGTATTTCAATGACGACGGCATTTCCCTCGCTTTTCCACATGATGACAGTGCCAATGCGTCGGATGGCCAAGCGGTGGCCAAATGGCTGTTCTCGCCTCGTCCCGGCAATTTGCCGAATAAGCTCTTTGTCAAAATAGACAATTCAACGTTGGACCAACAATGGTCGGCAATTGTTCAACAAATCAAAGCGGTGATTTTGTCCAGTTCAATTTGTCCGTTTTCTATTTTTTGTCTTCTTTTTTAGGCATTTTCCTTCGCTTCTTCTCCTGTTTCTTTCGTCATTTTATTCCACTTGACGTCGTTCACTTCGCTTTCGACTTTTGTGATATTTGAACTGACCAACGAATTTACTGGAGAGAAATTGACGCTGTCACAAGAATCATATAATTTCAGGCTTATCCGTTGTCCAATTGTAGCAAAAAATAATCAACAGAAAATTTGTGTCGAACGATGGAACCGAATTCACTTTTCATTTGGAGAAGTCGAAAGGGTGATGAACATCTTACAAATCCCAATGCTAATTTGTTAATTTTTGTTTTTTTAGTCTTCTCAACGCTGCTTCCGCCGGGCCGAGTGGTGATCAGAAACAACATAATGAATTGGTTAATTGAAGTAATTATTTGAATGTTGGACTTTGCTATTTAAGTGTTGTATGTGTTGTTGCTCATTTACAGATTAATAAATTAGGGCTTTAGCAATATTATGTAGTTGCCATTCGAGAGTCTCAAGTTGAGACTCAACCCGAGAAAAATATTTTTTTTTTTCGAGTCTCGGGTTATCGAGACTTGCTTATATTTTTTCGATCAAGCCTCGGTCACGGGTCAAGTGTCGGTCTCGAGTATCGCACTTCTAACTATTTGGTTAATTGATTTGGATTCATTTTCTGTCTCCTTTCCTTTCCCTCCTAATGACCTCCCTAATTTACGACTATTTGTTGGTAGGTAAGATCTTTTTCAGAAACAACTAATTTTAATTAGATAGCCCAAAAAATTCTCTTTATTCAATAAATCTTGAAAATTATTGAATTTCAAAAAGTTAGGGTCAAAAATTTCGCCAAATACACCTATTTTTTCAAAAAAAAAATCATGCGTTTTATCAAAAGACTACAAAAATCCACAAATCTCTCAAAAGCCACAAAAATCCGCAAATCCTCAGTTTCAAAAAAATCCTCTAAAAGACCACAAAATGAGGAAGAATCCTCAGATATCGAAACCCTGTTATAACTAATATTAGGTACATACTTTTTGACATTTTATTTATCCACTTTTTATTGGTTACTTTCGTCGGTGTCAGGCCCCATTTCTTAATTCTCTTTTGTTGACTATGAGCCCCACAAAATTCGTCACCTTTTTCGTCTAATTGATTTTTTGTAGTTAGTACACACTTTCAGTGTCTTGATCGATTCTTCCTCATTCATTAACTCATTCTTCGCTCAACATTCAGTGAATGTGTTCCTTCCCCTCCTTCCTCCTCAACGGTTCATTCACAAGTACGGGGAATGAGAATGAACGACTGACTAATTTTCATCAAAGTTTACCCTTTCGTCTGCTGCCAGTGTTTCGAAAGTATTTTATAATTTAAATTACCTAGATACATATTTTTGACATTTTTATTTATCCACTTTTTTATTGGTCCCTTTCTTCACACATTCCCTTCCTTCCTTCTCACACTTCTTCCTCTGACTTACATATCACTCTTTTCGCCGTTTCTTCTGCCGATGGATTTGGTCGCTTCGTCTCTGCATTACGTTGGGAGTTTTTTTGACATGGTAGACAAATCATTCAAATTCATCGACATTTTCCCTCTCATATTTCACGTTTTCTAGGTCGATTTGGTTGTGATCGGTGCGCTCGCTGTCTTCGCCATTGCCTATTATGTCAGAAGTCAGTCGCTGTCTGCGCACAACAAAATCAAATTCCCGGAGAGCACACCGACGCTGCGCAACGGGGGCACGCTGCAGGACAGCGGCAGGACGGACCGTTCCTTTTTAGGCCGCATGAAATCGGAGGACCGGCAGGTGCAGACTAATTGTCTTGTTTAGTTAATGGTTCCGGGGGAGGAATAGATTATTACAGCATCTTACACCGTTTTCCCACCTCCACACGGTTCCCTCCCCCGACAAAAAACTAAAGTCACACAAAGGGTTTTTTTGTTAGTAAGATTTTTTTTGAAAAATAGTAATTTAGGATAAAATTTTTTAACCCATTTAAAACATACATATACAAGGGGTGTCTCGAGACACCCCTCTCGTTCGTCGTAAGGGGGCGGCTGTAAAAGAGGGAGGGGGTCGTCGTGGGGCGGGGGGCGGGTGTCGTAACAAAGGGGGAAAAATTCTAAAATTTGCACACTTTCCTTAACGAAATCAATACAAAATTTTTAAAATTTCCCGGCGGCGCCTATCGGCACCGCCGGCCCCCGAAAAAACCGCGCCGCGAAAAAAGGTGATTTGAATAGCAACAAAAAAAGGTCGTCGTCGAAGAAAAATTTGGACCTTCCTATGAAAAATCGTACCCGAGATACCGCCCCCCTGTCCCAATCGTCCGTCGTGTGGTCCTTGGTCTGAGACACACACCCCTTGTATATGTTTGATTTAAAAACCAATTTTTATTTTCATACTAGTAGACAAAACCTCTTTTGAAAGATTTTACAAATATATTTTTTCTCAAAAGCCTTTGCCTTGTATTTTTTTTTACATTTTCCCCACAAAACTCAGTTTTTGATTTTGTTTGGCTCCCAAACGGGCACCGCCGAGGAATTGGCCGGCCGCATGGCCAAAGATTTGTGCCGGTACGGCAAAAAGCCATTGCTGATGGACCCAGAAGAGATTGAGGTGGACGATTTGCCGAAAATTGTCGAACTGTCCGACCCGGTGCTGCTGCTGTTCGTCGCCACTTATGGCGAGGGCGACCCGACTGACAATGCGCAGGCATTGCACGAATTCTTTACCAACGCGGACAGCGAACTGAAGGGACTGAAATATGCGGTTAGAGTTTTGGAATTTCGGGAAAAAAAAAAACCAAAATTGAACGGACCATTCTCGTTGTGTGTAAAGAATTGTGATCCCTGATTAAAAGTTTTTTTTTTTTGGCTTTTCGAGCGTGCTGAACATGAATCTGAACTCGGATTTGCCCGATTCCGAACCCCCGGATCCGACTAAATGCATATTTTGGAAAAAAAATTCAACTTATATTTTGAGTTCGGACCCAGGGTTCGGAATTGAGCAATTTCTGAGTTCAGATTTGTGGTCAATACCTTCGCAAACCTCTGGAAACTGATTATATTAGGGACCACAATTCTTTATCATTGCACGGATTTGAAATTTACGGTTTTCCCAACTGGCCTTTTTATAGGTGTTTGGGCTTGGCAACAAAACGTACGAGCACTTCAACGCGGTTGGCAAATTCTTTGACATGCGACTGGAGAAACTCGGTGCCGAGAGAGTGTTCGAAATGGGAATTGCGGACGACGACGGCAACCCGGAGGAGGACTTCACGCGGTAATCACACAAAATTTACGAAATTTTAAGGGGAGGGGTTATTAAAATCAAATTTTCTAAACCCACGCAAACCGATATGTTTTTTTAAATAAAATCCGGCTTAAGTTGGAGGGAATTGTTTCTGCCCGCACTTGCGCATCGCTTCGGCTGGGATTTGGTGGGCAACGGCGCATGTGACAGACAATACCGACTGGAGATTGTCGGGGAGCCGAACAACAACAAACACATTTTTACGGGCGAATTTGGCCGAATTGGGGCCTACGAGAAACAGAGGCCGTAAGTGTAGCAAATTTTCTATGAGGTGGGGGTGGAATTATTAATAAAACATACACACTCATCTTAATTAAGTATGAAAATCTAAACCCACGAACTTACACCAAATCAGCAAAAAATAAATAGGGAATGTTTGTTTTTAAATAATCCAAAAAAGGACTTAAAAAAGTGTCTTTTGCTGGGTCAATATTTCGAAAATTCATTTTGCATTTAAATAGGCCATTTGAGCCGAAGAATCCGTTCCTGGCCACAATTGCGCTCAACCGCGAGTTGCACTCCGTGGCCAGCGATCGCTCGTGTCGGCACATTGAGTTGGCGGTGGACAAGGCGTTGATCCGCTACGAGACCGGCGATCACATTGCCATTTTCCCGATTAATGACACCGAAAAGGTGGACACATTGGGCACTTTGTTGGCGGTGGAGTTGGACACGGTGTTCAAGCTGGTCAACACGGACGGTGAGTGTTTTTGTTGTCTAATTAACGAATATTCATTTGTTGATCCTGTTTATCAACTAGACCCATAGCCATAGGGGAAATCCCCCCCCCCCCTCTAAATGAAAATTTTTTCTAGAAAAATGGTAATTTTTCACTAATTTTCTTAAAAATACATAATAATTTCAAAAATAAAAATTTTTCCGGTGGCGCTTATCTTTTGAAATTTTGACCACCAAAATGGCAAAGATGAGTCATTTAAAAACTGTTACAAATTCCTCTTTCTTTTTTATGCTCTCCGGCGCTGCAATTTTTAAAATAACACTTACTGTTAGAGCAAAAAAAAAAGGTGTTTGGGGTTTCTCCTCTGAATTTTTTGGTATCAACCAAATTTCCATAAAAATTTTGAGTGTTTTAGAGGAGAGTACCAAGAAACATCCCTTCCCCTGCCCGTGCACTTTTCGAACGGCCGTAAGGAATTCGATTTTCAACTAAAACCAAAATGGATTCATTTCTAGCTGACCCATTACGTGGACATTTGCTCTCCGGTCAAATCGCATGTTTTAAAAGCGCTCGTCGAATTTTCGGCGGACGAAGAGACAAAGGCAAAACTTACGCTGCTGAGCACGGCGTCGGAGGAGGGATTGGTCAGTGGAAATGGGATTTAAAAATCGATTTTAATTGGGTTTTTTCACCGATGCACCTTTTTGGTCCACAACTTTTTTGTTGTGGCTGTTAATCAAATAATGAATTCTCAATTTGTCCGGTAACTGTTATGTGCGTTGATTATTATTCTGCCAATTTAAAAGATTTTTGATGCCTGCAAAAAAGCGGTGTGAAATCAAACAAAAAAGGAGTCTCAGAGGCCAAAAATTATTTATTCCCTTTTTCTATTTGGGCCTTTCTTTTGGCGGATGAATTTGTCCAAAATTTGCCGCCCCCTTTTCAGCGTGAGTACGCCCATTTCATCGTGAAGGAGCGGCGCAGCATTGTGGACGTGTTGCAGCACTTCCCCGCCTGCAAACCGCCTTTGGACCTGCTGCTTGAACTGCTCCCGCGTCTCCAGGCCCGATATTACAGCATTTCGTCGTCGCCCCGCGTGAACGCGTCACTCGTCGCGGTCACCGCCGTTGTGCTGCGCTACAACACAAGCGACGGGCGACTGGTCAAAGGTTTTTTGTTTGAATTTTTTATAATTTCAAAAAATCCATTAAAATTTCACTTTTTTTTTAAATTGCGCGAAAATCAATTGAAAACGGGCGGAGGAGAACGGAGTGTACCCGGGAAAAGACCTATAAACAGAATTTTAGGTGAAAAATTGGTGCCTTGTTGTTTTTCCTCCGCCCTAAAGCATTTTTCAGTCAATTACATTTTCAAAATTAGCCACGATTTAAAAAGAACCCAAATTTTGGAAAAAAACTGGTTAATTTCAGGTTAGCCCACGCCTTCCTCCTCCCCCGGAAATAAAAAATCATACTTAAAGTTCTTGACAAACAATTAAAGTTTTTCAAAAAAAAAATTTTTTGGCCTCTGTAATTGCAGGCATTTAATTAATAATTAATCGTCAGGCGTGTGCACCAACTTCTTGGCTGACCGTTCCCCGGCCGTGTCCACCGCGCCGGTGTTCGTCCGCAAGTCCACGCTGCGCTTGCCCCACCGGGTGCAGCAGCCGGTGATTATGGTCGGGCCCGGCACCGGCTTCGCCCCCTTCCGCGGCTTCCTCCACGATCGATTGTGGCACAAACAGCAGGGCAAGGAGGTGGGCGAGATGCACTTGTTCTTCGGCTGTCGCCACCCCGACCACGACCACATATACAAGGAGGAGATGGAGGTGGATGGATTTACGAAATGCAAAAGTGGGAGGGGCGGGGGCAATCAAATGGAACTGTTTTCATTGTTTTTTTTGCCATTTACCGCAAAAAATTGTAAATGAAAAATCAATAAAATACATAGATTATTGTTAGATTTGTTTTTTTCAAATTTGATTGGGGAACAGGCTTAAAATTTTTCAAGAAGAAATAGGCAAATTTTTTGAAAAATGGACTTGCTGGGGGAATTCAATTTTTAAATAAGCCTTTTTCCATTACAATATAAAAATCGTCAATTTTTTAATTTTTATTACTTTCTGTTTTTGGGGCCCGGAATTGAATTTTGAAAAAATCAACAGAGGTGCTTTGGGCGTGTGTTTTTTGCAATACGTGCGCCTTTTGTTTTCTTGTTTTTTTCAAATTCCAAATTCGGCCCCCAGAACAGAGAAATGCCGAATTATTAATTTGGTGTGATACCTATTTGCGATTGTCTTTTAAAAATGGATCATTTTAAGGAATTTGTTCCGGGTCGGTCTGCTCACCCAATTGCACGTCGCTTACTCGCGGTTGGGAAGCGAAAAAGTTTATGTGCAGCACAAACTGTGGGAGGCGCGACAACAAATTTGGGAGCTGATCCAAGCGGGCGCTTCTGTGTACATTTGCGGGTAATTTAGGCGTACTATTTATTAATGTACAATGAAAGTGGGGATTTTAAACTAAGAAATTTTCAAGAAAATCATAGAAAAACACCATTGTACCATAAATAAATCGCTAAAAAATAGTTTTCGAAATTTTTTTGTTTTGTTGAAATGTTCTTTTTCGAAAGTTCTTCAAGTTGTAAGTTTTTTAAGAAAACCGGGGGAAACGAACTGCTCCCGTTTTCCTTCACACGAATTTCACTAAATTTTTGCTAAATCTTTCCAATCGAAATTTCCAATATTCTCCCGGCGGCACCTCCGGGCCCCTTCCATTCCAAATTTGGAGGAACATCCCTGCCGGCGCGGTGGGTGACCCAATGTTCCGCTCACTAATTATTTAAATTTGTTAAAATGCCTATTCATAAACAAATAAACAAACACAGAGACGCGAGAAACATGGCCCGGGACGTGCAGAATATGTTTTACAAAATTTTTGCCGAAGTTGGAGGACTGAGCGACCAGGAATCGCAGAAGATGATGAAAGACATGGAGAGACAGCGACGGTACCAAGCCGATGTTTGGTCATGAGAGAGGGAGAGACGTCGTCAACCTTTTTATTACGCGGTTCTCTTCTGTGACTTGCCCTTCTTCAGCTTGCCTATTGTCCTTATTTGTGTGTGTGGCTTATTAAACTTTTAGCTGAATGTATTGACAGACTTTTCACTTTTGTATCAATCAGTAAAGACTTTTACGACACCCATAAAACACAGTCAAAATCGAGAAGTTTCCAAAAAAAAATTCGGTACTTATGTCGTTTACAGACCATTAAAAAATAGTTTTTATAAATCATACATACAAAGATCTAGGGGGTTATCGGGGTCGCTGATCACGAATCTAACATCCATTTCGAACCTCGGACCTGAATCCTGTTCAGATTCTATCATAAAAGTGAATTTTGGTGAAAAATTATTTTCGATTTTTGTTCGAATTCAGGTCTGAGGTTCGAAATTAGTCGAAATGGATGTCAGATTCGTGATCAGCGATCCCGAAAACCCCCTAGAAATTTTTGTATGTGTGATTTATAAAAACTATTTTTTTATTGCCTGTAAACGACATAAGTACCAAAAATTCTAGGGGGTTGGGAATTTTCTTTGAAAATTTGAATAACCCATTGGAAGGTAAAATTCTTTTTTTGTAAATTTTTGATCAAATTTTTCCTTTTTTTTTTAATCTTTGGCTTGGCGCCAAAACGACCCAGTCCCCGGCCGGTTTACCTCAGTTCGGCCTTCACGGTTCGGCCCTCACGGTTCGGCCCCAGCATGTTTTTCCACTACAAGTGCGGGCCGAATCGTGACGGCAGAACCGTGAAGGCCGAATTGAGCGAGTCCATCCCCGGCCCCTACATATGACCGATATTTTCCAAAATATTGACATAATGCCAAATTACACAAATATGGAAATAGAAATTGAGTTGAACGAGACCGGGAATTTTTATAAACTGAGATCGGTACTTTTTGGCTGGGAAACCGTGACTTTTCCCGGTCCCGGTTAAAACCGGGACTTATTTGGGTAATAGGTAGTTCAGTTTGGTGCTAGGTCGTTTCCTAAGAACCGCCAAATGGGCGTTTCCTAAAAACCGCCAAATGGGCGTTTCCTAAAAACCGCCATGTGGTAGAAAAACAAAAAATGTAAGACATATAAATTCATATCTTGGTCAATTTCAACCAAAATAATATTTCATGGTACCATTCTAGCTCTATGTGTTATCTATCAGAATATTAATTTTCAAATTTTTTAAAAATAATTTTAAAAAAGTTATGGTTATTTAATTCCACAAAATCTTATGTCGGTATTTTTTGTCCAGAACTTTTTTAAACTCACTAATTGCTTCTGAAAAAAAAGTTCTAACGCATTGAACAGGCTAGGTTTTTTGCCATGGTCATGCAAATATAATTGTTAACATTTAAATTTTTCTAGTCATAAAATCCAATGTAGCCAAATTTAATTAATATCAATCGATAGCCCTAAGAATTCTCTATTTAACCTTAAAATTTCGAAAAATTTCATTGAGTTTCAAAAAAGTTTTGGTCGAACAATTTTGACTCAAAATTTATTGAAAATTTATGACCATAACCTTTTTATAATTTCATATAAAAATTTTCTCAAATATTATTCTGATAGAAAACACTTAAAGCTATTGATTGAATAATTCCAAGAATTATTAATCTGATTGAAATTGAACCAAGATATGAATTTATATGTCTTACATTTTTTGTTTTCCTACCATTGGCGGTTTTTAGGAAACGACCCAGCACGGTTCAGTTTGTCCCCCCCCCCTTTTTTTCGAAAATTTTTTTATGTTTTCAAAAGTCATAAAAATACTTTTTATGGGGGTTTTCGGGGTCGCTGATCACGAATCCGGCGCCCATTTAGACCAATTCCTAACCCCGGACCCGAATTCGAACAAAAGGTCGAAAATTCAAATTTTCGATTTTCACATTTTTGGGTCAAACTTTGTTTAAATACACGGAAACAAACTATAATTCAACATTTGCTTCAATAAAAGATCATTTGAGCATTTTTAGACTATTTTTGAATTTAAAAATGTAATTCAATACGGATTTTGTAGAATTTTTTTACTTTTTTGAAAAATTTTGTTATTTTCACCTCCTAAATTTGAGGTTTTAATGCCTATTTTCCATTTTTTAGTGCCTATTCAGATTTGAAATGTCTAAAGAATCGACGAAAACCGGTAAACAACAACTTAGCGGAGGGACCGATTTTAAAATGGTAAAAGTAGAAATTCGGTAATGCGAGCAGCCCTTTTCAAAAAATAAATCAAATTTACCTATCTAGAGATATTGTTTTAGAGATTCTCATGATTTGAGAAGAACCGAAACCTCTAACTTCAAACCCCTAAAACAGAAAACAGCTTTATCTCAAATCGCGCAATAATACCAATGATCTTATTGTTTTTCATGAATGGCGCAACTCATGGCCAAAACTAACAAATAAAAAACTGCGCCCTATACAAATTAAAAACCTGACGCTTATCTATATAATAATTAAAAACTATTAACCATTATTCATTTAGATGAGTTCGGAACTGTTCATTCTCAGCTACGGTGCACTTGTGGTCGACTTGGTAAACGACTTGGAGTCCCCGGAGGAAGTAAACAAGCACCTGGACAAAATTGGATATAATATGTCATATTTTCGATTCTTTTTAAACCCATAATAAAAAAATTATCCTTTTTTCAGGGGTCTAAGAATGGCTGATGATTTTCTTGCAAAAAACCCGAGGATTGGACGTTGTTCGGACATGCAGCAAATCATGGAAATTATTGCAAAGAGTGCCTTAAAGGCATATTTGGGTTGGTCAGCAAATAAACGGGACGGTGTCTTTTAGGCCCAATGCTTTGGTTTAAAATGCATTCGAACTCAAACAAATTGAAAAAACTAAATCCACGCATTGTTCTTCGTTTTATTTCTGTTTCCAGGCATTGCTGCTCAATTTGTTGCGATTGGCACCGAAGGAAACGAATTTTCGCTGACATTGGACTCGAATCCGTTGGTGGAATTTGTGGAGGTGCCGGAAGAAATGAAGGGCCTTTGCTATTCCCAGGTATTAAAATTGGTTTCTCATTGTCTTCTTTCACATTTCCTCCCATTTTAGGTGATTTGCGGTTGCATTCGTGGCGCGTTGGAGGCATTGCACATGGAAGTGCAAGCAGTGTTGGTCAGCGACGTTCCGGAGCCCACCGAACTGCGCATCAAAGTGCACCGGGTGTTGCAAGAGTCCATCCCGGCGGGGGACGAACCGTAGCTTAGGAATTGAGGATAAAACTTTTTGTGATCATATTTCATCAAAATGTTTATTTAATTTAATTTTTTTTTCTAAAGTTTAAACCAGACTTCTTTAACCGTTGCAATTGGCATTTGATTCGTAAAATTTCACACATTACTTTTTTAAATTTTTAGAATTATTTTATTTGTTGTTTAACAGAGATGGGTTCGTTGGCGGTGCAACCACCGAGCGGTGTGACGAGGAATCTGACGGAGGTATGGATTACGGGCGAAAGTTTTATTTTTGAGCTTTAAGGGTACCTATTCGTCTGTCAAACTAGTAATTTTTTTGATCACTGGATGGTCGCATTTTACGAAAAAATATATACACCAAAAAATTAAAATTTAAAAATGGAAGATTTTTCTTCGAATTCCATGTTCAGGTTTTTGTGTTTCTGCGGAACAATGCTCAGCAAGAGCATTTGGTGGAAATGAACAGCCAACAACGTGTCAATTTGGACACCGGTAAAAAGAAATGGCCATTTGCACATTTTTATGTTAGTTTTTTTGCGTTTAGATGATAAAATGTGCCTGATCGCCATCGATGACGCCAAAACTGTTGCTTTCGGTGGCCGAAACCCACCGGCTTGGGTCAACGTGATCGACGAGGTCAACTACGAACTGACCAGGCAAGTGTTGCGCGCAACAAAAGTGTCGGTTGATCAGATTTAAAATAATTGCCGGATTTTTTAAAATTGTTTTTGCCAAATGCTCTTGCTATTCTTTAGAATAAAAGCTCGTCAGACCGCGCTTCGAGAATTGCAACAAGTTCGTCTCAACAAAATTTATTTGTTTTACGCGAAATTTGTCAATTTTTGCAGAAGCAATTGACCGACTTGGACTTTTCCGACGACAAAGGCGCATCAGCAGAAGCAGGAAAAGTGGCCGAACTGACGGAAGAACTCACGGCAATGTTTGGGCACAGCAAACGGTTGATAAAGTGAGCACAAAAAACAAATATTTTTTTATTTTTTGATTTTTATTTAAAAAACACCATTTGAACGGAATTTTTGTTAAAAAAAATTGTAACAATTATAAGACTAATCGAAGAGGAAGACGCAGACAAATTGGCATCATCATCATCCTTCAGCAAATTGCGGCACAATGTTGTCGCCAGTCTGCTATTGGTGCTGAACTCGTTGATGCATGACTTCCGGACAAGGTATGTTTGTTTCTAGAGTTTCGAACCTTTACAATGGATATAAATCCTGAATTTTTCTTTCCCATTCTCATTCATTGCCAGCCAATCCGCCTTCCTTCGCCAATTGGACTCGCGGACAACAAATTTGGACACTTTTGTGCTCAAATCATCGTCAAATGTTGTGCCAACTGCTGTTTCTGTTTGTGCCGGTGACAGTGGGTCCACGGACGGTGCCATGACAAATGGCACGAGAGACGCTGACAAGCAACAGCAGGAAGAATTGACAATCGACCAAATTCAATACATCATGCAAAATGAGCACGTGTCCAAGGAGCGCGAACAGGAGGTGGGAAAAACAAAAAGATCCCCCCCCCCCCTTCGTTTCTTTTTTTAAATTTCTAAATTATTTTTAAATTTTTTCAAAAAAAAACCCCACATGAGCTTTTGGTACTAGTTTAAAAAGATTCTTTTTGAAATATATTAAAAACCGAAGGGGGGGGGACCCTTCTGGTTTGTAAAATTTTGTAAATTAGGTCGAGTTATGAAACCTAAATTTGAACAAAAAAATAAAAATCAAAAAATTTTGAATTTTCGAATTTTATTTAAGTTCGGGTTGTGGATTATTTGTCTTGACATACAATTTTTTAAATCTGACAAAAGCGGACCCTCTTTTTCGAAGCAATTTTAAACCACATTGGTTATTCAGGTGCTCAAAATCAGCAAATCAATTCTGGAATTGCACAGCATGTTTAAAGACATTGCGTCGATGATTATTGACCAAGGCACAATATTGGACAGAATCGACTACAATGTTGAACAGTCGGCTTCTCGTATTACATCGGCGTTTAAAAAGTGGGTTGTTTTGACATCAAAGAGTTGAAAAATTTATAAAACTTAACTTCTTCGAAGCTGATTGGTGTTCAGTGACTTTGGCTTTTGTGAATTACATTTTTAAGAAATTTTCAGTGTCCACAAGGCGGACAGGTACCAGAAGAAGAACAAGAAAATGCAGCTGATCGTCATGCTGTCCGCGTTCGCCATCCTACTGATGCTTTTGATTGTGCTAACCAAATTTTGACACTTTGATGGATGCTTATGAATGATAATTCGCTAATGATCTCTCCCCCGCCCGCTCGCCTCGCCAAAATTAATTCATTTTGCTTACCAAACAAAAAAGAGAAATAGAGAAGATTTATTTATTTTTTGTGTTTGCTTTATTACTTTCCTTTTCATTACGTGTTGTGTAATTGTCACATTGAGTACTGAATTTTTATTCCTTTTTTCAACCGATTTCTATTTTATTATTTCCTCAGTTTTTTTGTCATTTGTGACAGCGGCTGATTGTGCGCGCGGTGCGACACCACACAAATAATGTTCACGAGCCGAAAACGGCAGAAGGATGCGCGGGACGCGTCGCAGGAGACGAATGCCTCCGGTTCCGCTGTAGGCTTTTCACTTTTTGCGATTGCAAATTTATTGTAAATATATTGGTGGTGTTTTTTGTTCGACGACATGAGATGGGTGCGTCGGTGGCACCGTTTGATTACGGTCGGGTTTATTATGTTTCCAAGAAAATTTGTCCAATTCGCTACTCATACAAAAAAGAAACAAGATTGATAAACTTTGTTATGCGACAAGGCTGTTGTCAGACTCGAAATTAGTACTTCCGAAAAACCCAATATCCAAATGTTTATCCCAAAAATATTAAAACAAAATATGGGTGGCCCATTTTTCATGATTTCCGAGTGCTTAAAATTTTTGGGCGGTTTTAAAATGTTTCCAACCTTTTCAACATTCTCGAGCTTGTAATTTTGGGTTTTCTCGTACTCCTAGTAGAACAACTGAATTGTCTCATTTTTAAACATAATTACACACACAATTATTGTCAGGTGGGAGACGACTTCGGCTTGAGCGAAAGAAGTGATGCCGAACTCGAGGAAATGACAAAACAAATATTGGTTTGTCATTCAATTTAAAAAATAAATAATTGAATGCTTTTGGCTTCGATTTTCAGAAGGAAATGGACGTCAAACTGATAGTGAATGTTATGGAGGGAATGGACAGGACAAAAATGTTGCAAATTTGCTACCAGTACCAACAGCAGAAAATGAAGGAGGAGGTTTGTTCGTCCGAGATTGTGGTGGTCAACCCGATTGGTTGACAATAGAAATTCGATTCAAGGGTTGACAGCCCCCAAATCTGGACACATAAACCAAATTTTAAGCGTAGAAGGACAAAACTCACAAAAGCATATAAAATTTAAAAAATGACAAATTTTTTTAACTAGCCAAAAAAGGCTTTAAAACTTTTTTAAGATTTATAAAATTTTTATTTAATTTTTTGCGGCACGTTTTGATTTTAGTCTGCGGCCCAATACTGTCACCGGATAAAGAAGTCGCTGGAACGCAAGGAGGACTGCAAAAAGTTGCTGGAGTCATTGCGCGTCACCATGACTAACAACAATGTCCCGTGGATTAATGAGGTAATCTACAACATTGCAATTCAATGAAACCCCTATTCACTCAGTACCTTTTTAAATTTTACAGAATATTTAAAGAGAATAAATCCATTTCTTACAATTGGCACAGTTTGGCAACGAGGGCGGCTTCCAACTGTTGACGTCGCTGATGGGCAAATTGCTCCGCCGGTTGGACACAATTCGTTCAAAAAGCGCTGCCGCAGCAGCAGCCGCCGACTCGGAGGAGGACACGCAACACAACAGCCAACAGAACGCGCAGGAGGAGGAGCATTGTGTCAGCTGTTTGCTGGAGACGATCCGAGCGACAAGGAACTGTCTGAACTGTCAGGTATGCCCAATTTTTCTGTCCATGAGACAATACTTTTCAATAATAACTACCTTCCTTTCATTTTAATCATTTTTCCGTTAATTTCCCCTGATTTTGTCAGCCCGGCATTCGCTTTCTGTTCCACCCCGGCTCTCGTCTGTGCTTCAAACTCGTCGAAACACTGTTCATGGCGAGCAGTGTCAGCGATGAACGCTTCCGCCAGTTCAACTACTGCTACAGCCAGCTGATGAAGCTGACGCTGCCGCTGCTGTTCACAATTCCATTCGTTGACAATGACAACAACACTGCCGAGGACAACAGCAATGACGGCATTTCCGGGTGGGTTTTTCGCCATTTTTTGCAAGGAATTTTGGGAATCTACCAAGAGAAAAAAATGAAAAAGTTAATTGTTTTACAATCCAACATTTCCCGTTGTTTAGTCGCACTTTGCTGAGCAGTGAGCTGACCGCTTTTGCCGAACAGCGAAATGTGCCGCGTTTTGCTTGTGTCATCAACTGCTTACGTTTCGATGACCCACAAATAACGGTCGGTTTGTCTGCTGAAAAAGATTACTGTTACTGCCATTTCTCTCATTCAACCGGTCATCTTTCAGCACAAGGCGCTGGTGTTCATCAACTCATTTCTGTCCACAGCTGCAGACGATGAAAATGATTGGCGAGTGCGCATTTTGTGGCGCGGGGAATTTCTCTCGGCCGGTCTTAAGACGCGAATTCCCGTAAATTAACTGAGTAAAATTTAATTGTTTTTAAAACCAGGCTAATGTTTAGAACATCGAATGTCTGGTAGAGAAAAATGAAAAACTCAAAAAGTGAGTTAGACAAAAAAAAAGAAATTCCAATTTCAAACAATCATTTTTAGGGTTTTCAAACAGTTCGAAGAAGCACAACTTAAGGACAACAAGCGGCTTAAGGAATGCTTCAGCAATTTGTAAGTAATTTGGTAAAATGGTGGACGAATAGTCCAATTTTGGTGGAATTCATTTATTTTTTGGTCCGAAAATCGGCATTTTTTTACATTTTCAGACAAAATGACGTGCACGACTTGGACAGCTGCACCAACATGTTGCTGTCTTCCTGCAAAAATTCCGACTGTGAGCACATTCTGCTTCAGCTTTTGCTAAAGCTGTTGTTGGTCAGCGATCGGAAATACAAAAGGTGTGGCATTTTTTCAAATTAATTACTCCAAATTTACTACGGCATTACTTCTTTTGGTGTAGCAAATTCCCCTCCCAACATTTCAGGGCAACCTATTTCTCCGTCATAAACAAATGCGTTTCGTCCGTGGCTTTTGGCGACACTGCGCTTGACCAGGACACCGAAAAGCAAAGCGTTTTCACCGGCGGCGATTTGGGTGGGGAGCTCTCGTTTCCCCCCGCCGGTTCCCCCCCCCCCCCCCGCCGTTTCCCCCCCAGCTCGGTTCCCCCCCGCATCGTTTCCCCCCCCCCCCCCCCCGAGAAATTTTTTTTTTTAAAAATTTGCTAACAGAAATTTTTCAAGAAAAAAATCTTAAAAAGTTTTTTCACAAGGGAATTCTAAGAAAAAAAATTTTTTAAGAAATTTTTATGGTGAATTACTAAGATTTTTCAAAAAATTTTCCAAAAAATCGCTTAAAATTTCTTAAAAAATTTTTTTTCTTAGAATTTTCTTATGAAAAAACTTTCTAAGATTTTTTTCTTGAGAAATTTCTAAGTTAGCAAATTTTTTTAAAAAAATTTCTCGGGGGGGGGAACCTGATGCTGGGGGGGGGGGAAACCTAGTGCACCCATTTGGGTGTGCTTTTATGAATTCATATTAGAAAAGATTGTCATAAAAAAAACTCCATGTTAGATGACGAGTTTGACAAGATGGAGCGGGACGACGGCATCAAACGGCTGAACAAACGGCTCGATTCCGCGGTGGAGGAGAAGCAGGAAGCGGTGTCACTGCAAATTAAATATTACGAGAAGCTCAAGGAGTTGCAACACGAGTGTTCGGAATTGCGAAAAATTGTGCGTTTTAATTCCATCGAAAAGAGAGTAATTTTTATAGGGCAAACATTTTCATGGCTTTTGTGCCATAGGTTTCAGTCAATGTGCCCAAAATGTTTAAAATTTTCCAATTTTTATTAAACAAAAATCGCAGGCGCCCTCCGGACGCGCATTGCCCCCGGCCACCGTTTTGGACTTGCCCCTGCCGAAAGAATTGGGCAAAATTGTCAACGGGACACAAAACCATGGAATAGCAGCAGGCGCAGCATTTCCCACGGGGCCAGGCTGTCCACCACCGCCGCCTCCACCACCGCCGCCCCCGGCACTGCTTATGCCGGACCATAAACGGAACAAATTGGCAACGACGGCTGGTGGTCCTGTCCCACCGCCTCCTCCGCCGCCGCCTCCACCGTCGGCGCTGAGGCCGGGCAGAGGCGGCCCTCCGATACCACCGCCGCCACCGCCTGCGTTTGGTACGCCTCCAAATGCATTTCTGCATGCCGCCTCGCCGGAGCTGCCCGACTACTTGAAGAAGAAGTCCGGCAAACAGCCGGAGGTGCCCATGAAAAAGCTCCCGTGGAATGCGGCAATTGTTGGGCCAAAATTTATAAATTCATTTCGTTTTTTGGCAAACTAATTAATAACTCTTTCACTGCCAACAGATTCGGCCAAACGCGCTGAATAAGAACTCGCTGTGGGCACAGATTGACGAGAAGGAAGTGGCATCGGAGGACGTGTTCGACTTTTTGAAGGCCAAATTCTCAGCCACCGGGTCGGTTGAATGGAAGTGATTACGAAAAAGCATTTTATAATTCTTTTTGCAGACGAATGAATTGCCTTCCAATGAATTTGGCCAAAAGACCGCCGTCGAAGGCAAAAACTCCGTTGGTCATTCAGGACGCGAAAATGTTGCAAGCTTTGGGTTCGTTCGTTCTGATCATAGAATTAAACTTGGGGGAGAAGGACAAAACGCAGACGACCAAAATGTAGCAGGGACATTACATACCAGCGAATTTTTTTTTGCGGAAAAAGAATTTTTGAAATTCTTTTATAATTTTCTTTTGACTTTTCTAAAAAGCCTGTTTTATTGACATTATCTTTAAGCAATTTTGCAAGGCTCTTGCAAACTGAGTTTCAAACGGTGGCGAAATGCAATTTTGGAGGTGGACGAGAAAGCGCTCAATGCCGAACTTGTGGACAAATTGAAGAGCGCACTGCCCCCGTTGGAAATGATCAATCGTCTGAAGAAGTCCACGGATGACGAAATGCAGAGGATGCCTGAAGGGGAACAGGTGAACAAATTGGACACTAAAACCAGCGATTTTTTGTTTATAATTCATCAAAAAGATCATCTAATTTTCTTTTCCTCGTCGTGGTCAGTTTGTCGCCACCCTTTCGTCCATCAATGGTTTGCCGCTCCGTCTGGAGGCCATCCATCTCAAATTGTGTTGGTCCGAGGCGTTTGGAGAACTTAAATCGGGCATAACGACGGTGACTGAGGCGTGCGAAGTCGGCACAAATTTCAATTTTTTATGTCTATCTAAAAAAATTTTTTAAGGAACTGCTCAAATCCCAAGGGCTCAAACACTTCATCAATTTGGTCCTTTTGGTTGGAAATTTCATGGGACGCACAAAAAATTCAAAGGACGCCTTCGCATTTGAACTAAGCGTACTCAACAAGGTGCATTTGTTATATTTATGGCACTTTCTCTTATTTTTTGGATATTTTCTGTTCCATTTTGAGTTTTTGCTTCCTATTTATCCCCATTTTGTGGTTTTCCCTCAAATTTTCGCTTTTTTCTCGATTTTAATTCCATTCTTTAGCTGGTCGACACGCGTGACTGTGACAATTCCGAAACCCTTCTCCACGGACTCATCCGTCTTTTGCACCGGAAATTCAACGGAAAATTCACCACTTTTGCGCTCGACGACTTTCACCATGTTTCCAAGGCGTGCCGAGTGGACGTGTCCGAGTTGAGCAAAAACAAAATTGACCAAGTCCGGAATTCCATTGAAAAGGCATGTTTTTGGGTTTTAATTCTTTCTTTTTTAATTTCATTTTCATTTCCCACTTTTAGGTGGCCACGTATTTAAGCGGCTACAAAATGCAGGCGGAAAACGACCGATTTAATGAGAGAATCGGTGCATTTGTCAAACAAGCGAAGGAAGATTTGGTCACTGTTGACAGTCTGTGGGAAAACATGCAGCGAAAGTGGAGCGCGGTCCAAGCGTATTTGTGCTTTGACCCGAAAAAGTACGCCATGGACCGACTGTTTGCGGACGTACATACATTCAAGGGACATTACCAGGTATTTGTTGGGATTGTTATACATTTTTACATTGCCGGGATCCATGGCTAATGAATTTATAAAGTTTTACGGGAATTACTAAATTAGACAAAGTTTAAAAAATCATTTTTTCGTTATAACATTTTGAATTTTTTATTGTTATTCTTTATTATTGAATTTCTTTTTTTGCTGGGATATATGAGTGCACACAACAAAGTCATTGACCGTTTCCACCCTTTTCAGAATGCCAGGGCAGAAGTGTTGAAGGATCAGCTGAAGGGGGCAGTCGACGGAAGAGAGGGGGCGAAAGTGTCGTCGAGGAAACCGTTCAAGCCGATCCAACCGATCGCAAGCGAAGCGGCGAAAAGAGCGCAGCAGCGGAACAGCACCAGCAGCCGCAGGGAGTTGTTGTTGTCGAACGAAGGCGGCGGCGGTGGTTCAACAGCGACAACGCCCGCCCGACCACAGGCAACCAAAATTGGCACAACGCCAAACGCGGCGCCATTTGGCGCGAAGGACGCTGGCGGTGACGGAGGCGTCATTGACAAGATTGAGCAGATGCTGGAGGAGGGCATGTACCGAATCGAGTGCCAAAAGAGGCCTTTCCGTGTCCGGCGAAAGGTGTGACGCTAGTGGTGGCAATACATTGAAAAAAGGGTGGTCGACAAAAATTTTTGGGGTCGGCGGTGCGATAGGCGCCGCAAATTCTGTAAAATTTTCAACTGTTTGGTCTTTCCAGGGACAGCCGACTGTGTATGTGAGCGTTGCTGACGACGTTAATAACGCGACTCCGACAACAGCGGCGGGTGATAATTTAGAATATGCTTGATTATTATTTTTATCCACAACTCTCAACCAGATAGTGTGAAGAAGCCAGTGGTGAATGTTGTCGTTGCTGACCAAGAGGAGCGGGATGATGATGAAGTCTTGCCAAAGGTGGGGTTATCAGGCAAAAATTCAAGGCTGTAGTTGCACTGGGACTTTCGGAAACTCGAAGACCAAGGGTGTAGCTCTAGACCAAATTTATTGTTAGAAATTTTTCAAAACAGCTAGAAATTCTTTTATAAAAAAATTTCAATAAACAAAATTTTCTTGATATTTATTGGGAATTAAAAAAATATATTTATCAGAACTTGAAAAAAGCGTTAATTTTTCAAATTTTTAGGTTTGTATTTTTTTTATTTCTCGGGGAGGGCGGGTGAAATCCAGGAGCCCTCCCGTGTTGGGACTCCCACTTTCTCATCTATTAAAAATCATTCCCCATTTTTTGTCCTAGAAAGCCGTCGTGAACGAGTACCTGAATGTGCCTAGCAGTGTGGATTTGTTGCTTCGTTTGCGAGGATTGGACGGCGATTGATGAGGCGCCTCCCCCCAACGGCGGCCTTTCTCTTTTTGACTTTTGTGCCTCCCTTTTGCCCGTGTTTCAATGTATTCCTTTCTGCTCTGGCTTTCTCTCCTTCTCTCTTTCACTTTTTTTCTTTTGTTTTGTGTGTGTCTTACAAGGCATATATTTCCCTTGGTTTGATCTTTTTTGTCCTTTTCGCTGATCGGCACCTTTTTCTTCCAAAATAAGCAGAAATTTGCTTAGGTTTCATTCATTATTATTAATTACAGCGATCAATCATCATTATATTTCCCTTCCACGTCAATCATTTCACTTATTACACATTTCGACTGTTTGCCTTTCTCTCATTCCATCAAATTTCACTCTCTTTTTCGATATTTAAAGATTACACAATTTCATTCCGTCGTTGCCACCAAATTTTCCCAGAATTTGTGATGATTGTGATTGAATCCATCCAAAGCAATGCTTCGCTTCAACAAATGTTTGTTTTTGCCAAACATTTTTTTCTCCTTTTGATTGTGTATTGATGTGTCACCCTTTTATGTGCCGCCGACAAAATTGCCGGACATTTTTACATATTTTGGTGTCCTTTTACGAGTAATATAAAACTGTATGGAGCGAAAATTCGTATGGAAAAAGAAACTGAGTTGCTTTTGGCACAATTTCTTCTCTTTTCAAATTTTTTGACCATGTTTGGACATGCCATTTCAACAACAACAACAATAGGCAAACATGAACTATGGCATGGTACCGCCGCCTGGGCATGTTTCCACCCGCCCACACGGTGACACAGCGGAAAAGGAGAAGCGGGTAAGTGCACGTTTTATGGAATCCGAATTGATGTGGTTTCTGCTACCGAAATTATGACTAAATTGCATTCATTTGGGTGTGGTTGGGATTAATGGTTTGCCATTTTAACAGTACAATGAGCTGACCCGTGGTTACACTACGACGCGCTCTTCCGCAGTGGCCACGAAGCGAACCATTGTCGAGAATGAGTAAGTGCTGTAGGTCTTGTGGTGGTTTACGAGAACATGGGAAATATACATAGTCATTACGATTCCGAAAGATAAAGATAGAAATTTGTCCAAATGGGTGATAAACTTTTTGCTAAACGACCTAAAATGCGACACTTTTTGCTTACTTTTCACACAAATAACAAAAAATTATCTAAATGATGTTTTTTTCATGAGAATTTTCCCGTCTTTGGGAATCAAAAAGACCAGGCCATTATAATAGATGTTTTTTGAAAAAATGACAAAAAAAGTATATAGAATTCCATCCTAAATCCTACGCATTTCAGGCCTCACAGTTTTCCCTTTAAAAAAAAAAGTTTTTTTGACAGCTATTTCGAGAGGGATTCGGATGATGAGGAGGAGGAGGCGAGGAAAGTGGCAAAAGGGGAAGAGAGCGGCCGAAGGCACGCGAAAAACAGCGACAGAAACGGCGGCAAACAAAGACAGGACACCAGAAAGATCAGAAAGGAGGAGGAAAAACAAACGGCGGAGGAGGAGGAAGAAGAGGAGGACCCGTTGGACGCGTTCATGAACGAAATCAACGAAGTGGCGGACCAGGCGAAGGAGGAGAGTCTGCGCAAGGAGAGCCACGCGCTGAACACGGGCGAATACGCGGGCGGACAGATGGGAAGGGACGACATCGAACAGGAGGACATGCACGGTCAGTTGACTGACTAACTGATCAGACAGAACACCCTCCCGAAAACCGGGAATGGAAAAAAAAAATCTTTTTTGAGGGAAATTTAAAAAATTTTTAGTCTTGACTCCCATTTCTATGGAATTCTTTCAATTTAATCACATAACAAAAAACTATATTCTTAAAAATGGTTAATTTAATTGAATTTAAAAAATACTCCCCCCCCCCCCCCTACGCCTCCGTTTATTTTTGACTGATTTTTAAATTTTTCAGAGTCAATGATGAGGTTGGTTATTTCACTTTCGCTGTCTTGTGCCCATTTTGCTTGTTGTTCTGCTGTTGTCTTAAACTGGGCATTACAAATGATGATTCCATCAAATGTCCAGGTTCATGGATGAATATGTGAAACGGCACGAGGAGGAGGACGGCGAAGTGTACGAATATGACGAGGACGGGAACATCATTTGGACATGGAAGAAGGTCGCACAAATTGACTAGGAGAAGAGCATTTTTGAATCCATCTCAAATAAAGGATTACAGTTGGCCAGGGATGGGCCAGCCATTTCCGATTTGTTGAGACCCTTCCTAGAATTTTCACCTTTTCTCCAATTTTAAGATCATCGACCCATTGCCACCAATTGACCATGCCAACATTGAGTAAGTCAGCCAATTGGGTGCAAATTGTGCCAAATAATTTTAGGTACAAGCCATTCAACAAGAATTATTATGTGGAACACGACGAAATAAAGGCACTGAGTCCAAAGGACGTGTTCGAACTGAGAATTGCGCTTGATGTCAGTTGTTATAACTACAATTCCTGATGCCAATTCCTTCGTACAATTTTTATATCCATTCTCAGATTCGAGTCTATGGCAATGACCCGCCCAAACCTGTCGTCAGTTTTGCGCATTTCCAATTCGACAAAGTGCTGATGTCGTCAATATGCAAGGCGTCGTTTGAAAAACCGACTCAAATTCAAGCACAGGTCATACCCGTAAACATCATGGTACATTAGTGTTGCGGGCATTTGTAATGTTTAGGCTGTGCCAGCCGCACTCGCCGGGCGTGACGTGTTGGGCCTGGCCAAAACGGGCAGCGGCAAAACGCTCGCATACATTTGGTAACGCTGTAGAAAGCATACGTAACCAATTCATACGGTTAGGCCAGTAATCTGCCACATTTTGGAACAACCTGAACTTTGTCCCAACGACGGTCCCATCGCTTTGGTGGTTGTGCCAACTCGGGAATTGGCCATTCAGGTCGCCAAAAAGCACTTATTATTTTCGAGAGTCAAAATTTGAAGGTTTACAATGAGGCGCGTAAGTTCTGCGTGCCGTACAACATTTCTGTTGTTTGCGCCTACGGCGGTGGCTCAAAATATGAGCAACAAAAGGCGCTGGAGCAGGGAGCAGAGCTGTAAATTTTATTTTTTTTATTTTTTGCATTTTATTCCCTTTTACAATTACTAATTGCATTTCTTAATTGGCTTCCTTTTTTTGTTCAGTTGCATTTGCACGCCCGGCCGTATCATTGACTTGGTCAAAATTGAGGCGACCAATTTCCTCCGTACAACTTTTCTCGTCTTTGACGAAGTCGACCGAATGTTCGATTTGGGCTTTGGTCGGTCTCATTTTTCCCATGCTTTTTTCCTCATTTCCTATTGTATTCCATTTCAGAGCCTCAAGTGAAGTCAATTTCGGAACATATTCGGCCTGACCGGCAATGCCTTGTGTTTAGGTGGGTGGGTGGCTCTTGTATTCATTGGGTTTCCGGTGTTTTTGGCGGCTTTTTTTTAATAAAAGATTTGGTATGAGAATGTTACTTTGTCCCCTTGTTTTCTAGAAGCTTTACAGTGAATATTCATTATGTTAATCTTTCTTCGAAACAAAAATATATATAATTTTGGGAATTAGAGCGATGGCGGGGTGCTAATAGGCGTCGTAGGAAAAAACATTTTTTTGCCATTTCAGTGCCACAATGAAGAGCAAAATCGAAAAGTTGGTGTTCCATGCGCTGTTCAATCCCGTGAAAATTGTGTGCGGCGACGTGGGCGAGGCGAACACCGACGTTGAACAGGCGGTTTTGGTGGTGCACGACACACAGGCCAAGTTCAACTGGCTGCTTTCGCATATTGTCAAATTCATTACCATGGGCAAAGTGTTGGTGTTCGTCACGAAGAAAGTGGACGCGGAGGACGTGGCCAAAAAGTTGGCGTTGCGCGACATTGACATTGTGCTGCTGCACGGGGACATGCACCAGCAGGTTGGTCCCGAGTGGAGGGCTCGGGGCGGGGACAAAAGCCTGGGAGCAGCTCGTCCCTCCTACGTTTTTTTCTCCCCTAACATATATATATTTTTTAATTCTAAATTTTTTACAGTTATTGATTTGATTTTTTCAATAAAAAAAATCCACAAAAAGTGCTGTAAAGGCCAAAAAAAATAATAATAAAAGTAATTGCCGAAGAAAAAATTTGGACTATTTTTTCTTTCAAAATACTTTGTTTGCATAATTACATTTTTGAATTTACCGAATATGTTATATATTTTTTGGTTTCAAGGAGCGAAACGAACGAATCACTGCATTCCGTACAAACAAAAGCGTTTTGGTCGCCACGGATGTTGCGGGTGCGTTTTGGGTTTTAATTTGATTAACAATTAATTGTAAGTGTAAGTCTTGGATGCGTGTCATGTCATAAATACTAATTATTATATATTTTTTAATGAATTTGAATATAAATTCCACTTTCAGCGCGTGGATTGGACATCCCGGAGATACAAAATGTCATCAATTTTGATGTTGCACGCGACATTGACACCCATGTGCACAGGTGGGACGTTGCAATTATCAAATTCGCAATGAATTTTCCCCATTTTTGGTCAGGGTTGGCCGGACGGGGAGGGCTGGCAAACGCGGGTTTGCCCACACGTTGGTCACCGAGAAGGACGCCGATTTTTGTGCCCATTTGGTCAAAAATTTCGAGTCCGCCGGCCTTCCAGTCAGTGCCGAGCTGCTGCACGTCGCGCTTAAATGCGCCTGGTACAAGAAGGAGCGTGAGCAGCAGCTGCAAGGCCAATCAAATGCGGGCGGTGCCGCCGGCGTCGGCTTTGGCAGCGGGGCGCGACAACGGACGGGGCTTGGCTATACGGCGGCGCCAACAATGATGATGGGCCAAGGTGCTGGCACCGTCGCCCCGGGATTAACGACGATGGCAAAAGCGTCCGTGACAAACCCTCTTGGCCACTCGTCGGGGCCGTCCTTCTCCCAACAGGCGACCATTACGAAGCAAATCGATCGCGCCAAGTCGTTGGTGGCCACCGGCAATGTGAAGGGCATGGACCGAGTGTCGATGATGCGGTCGGCGTTGAAGGTCTGTGACATACATGGAAAAGGGGGGGGGGGTTTTAAAAATCCGAACCGTAAAAAAAACGTTTTTTAAAGACAAAAAAAGTCGTCGACTTGCTAGAAAGGCGCAAAATTTGGTAGTTTTTGGTTAAAATCTGTCAACAAATTGCACCCCCCCCCCTTTTTCCATGTATGGTCTGTGACATAGGACATTCACGCGGTGCGCCCCAAAACGTTGCTGGACGATTTTTCATTGCGATATTAAGAAAAAAATGTAATGAATGAGCAGCATTTTTCGAGTATATTCAAGAATAATTTTTTGTCTTTAGCCAAGAAATTAGCTATAAAAAATTTGTGCCCTTTTAGTTTGGGTGTTTCATTTTCCTTTCCATTTTCAGAGCACCTTCAAACACTCCTTCCAAGCGGCCACTGTTACTGGGTCGGACTATTCGTTACCAGGCAATCTCAGCAGGGCATTTTTGTGGTGAAACTTTTTCCCCCTTTTTTTAGCATCAGATCCGAGGCCGGAATGGAAAATCAAATTGGACGAACAGGCAGAAAAGATCAACCAATGCATCAACAGACAGAAGGAGCAACAGCAGCAAGAGGAAGTGGAAGAAGGCGACGGAGAGGAAAAAGTGCCAAATTCGGAGCCGACAAAAACGGACGATGGACAGCCGAAGCGGCGATCGAGATGGACATGACCACACGGCATTGATCCATGACAAATAAACATTTTTTCAATGAAATCCTTATTTTTAATGGTTTTTGCCATGTTTCTGTTTTTTTTGTTACAATTTGAGTTCCTACAAACTCCATTTTGAGATGTTTTCCTCGGTCACTTTTCGTTTTTCCAATGTCATCGCCTCCCCCGTCACTTTTCCGCCGTCGGCATTTTGCCCCGTTGTCTACCATTTTCGGCATATTTCAAAACTTCCCAACGATGGAATGACATTGCATGACTTTTTGCCGCAGGACAACACAAAAGCGATTAGTTTTGCGGACGATGGACAAAAAACGGATACGGAGCAGCGACGGACGGCGGACGGACGCCTTCGATTGCCGGAATGGCTGAAGAGGGACGTGGTGGCCAAGCAGAGCGATGTGAGTGAGAGAATCAGACAATTTGGAGTGGATTCTCCGATTATTGGGAATTATTCCATGGATTGGATGGAATTAATCAACCATGCTCTATTGGTTCTTATCCCTTTTGACACCCCCCCCCCCCTGAAATTTTTTTTAAAATAATTTTTTCTAGAATAATTTTATGCGCTGAACACGAATCTAACATTAGTTTTGGCCGATTCCGAACCCCGGACCCGAACTCGAACAAAAAGTTAAAATTCAAATTTTTAAAATTTACTTTTATGTTAGAATCTAAACAGAATAACCAGTATTGATGTTTCAATGAATTATGACTAATTTATTATCTAGTATTAATCAATTTTCGAGCAATGGTGAAAAATTAAATAAAATTTGAATTTTCAACTTTTTCTTCGGGTTTGGGTTCGGAATTAATATGAATGGATGTCAGATTCGTGATCAGCGACCTCGAAACCCCCAGGGAAGGTGTTTTCACGATTTTTTTAAATTTTTATTATTTTCGAAAAATGGGGGGGCACAAAGAACATTATTACCGACGAAATACTGTTGTTGACTAGTCAAAAAATTTCACGTAACACACGTAAAGAGCATAAGAGCTAAAAATAAACATCATATATGTGTTCAGCGCATAAAATTACCCTAGAAAAAATATTTTAAAAAAAATTCAAGGGGGGTGACAAAAGGGATAAGAACCGCTCTATTTATCAACAGGTGAATTTGATTAGAATGAAGAAGCAGCTAAGGGGACTGAAGTTGGCCACCGTTTGTGAGGTAAAAGTAATTTGGAAATTGCCTATTATTATCAATTAATGCTAATTGCTTTTTCAGGAGGCACGGTGCCCTAACATAGGGTAATTTGTTCAGGCAATGAACATTAAATTTGATGCTTTTTCTCCACTGCGTTATACTGTTTTATTTCAGCGAGTGTTGGGGCGGCGGCCCGGAGACACCGTCAACGGCGACAATTATGCTAATGGGGGACACGTGCACCAGAGGATGCCGGTAAGCCAATTTAATGCCTGATTTGCCGTAGGTTCCGCTCTGATTTGTGAGTTCTGTTCTTGAACTAGCCTTGGCTATCGCTAGCATTGATTTAGTGGTTGATTAGTCCATGATACGATGGCAATTCTTAATTTGTTTATTTTACTTTTCCAGGTTCTGCTCGGTGAAGACGGCCCGCCGACCTCCGCCGCCGGACCCGGAAGAACCGCTGAACACGGCGAAGGCCGTCGCGAGTTGGGGCGTCGATTACATTGTGCTGACCTCCGTTGACCGGTGGGCAACCCAATGGATTTGGGCACGAATCCCCGCAATTCTCCCGAATTTGACGCATTGGAATTCTTGAATTTATTATTTATTTAGCGACGATTTGTCGGACGGCGGCGCGGCACACATTTCGGCCACCGTCCGCCGTCTGAAGGAGCAGTGTCCCCATGTACTCGTCGAATGCCTTGTGCCCGACTTTGCGGGCGTGTTGCCCAGTGTGGAGCAAGTGGCCCATTCGGGGCTAGACGTGTTCGCCCACAATTTGGAGACGGGTGACTGACTGTTGTGGCACGGTGTTGTTTGGAAATTGTGTTTTTTTCAGTCCGTCGGCTGACTCCGCTGGTGCGCGACCCCCGTGCCAAATACGACCAATCTCTGCGGGTCTTGGCACACGCGAAAAAGGCAAATCAATCAATGATTCATGCCTAAATCGGTGCCAAATTGCAGGCGAATCCCGGCGTGTTGACCAAAAGTTCGCTGATGCTTGGCCTTGGCGAGGCGGACGCGGAGGTGAAGGAGGCGATGCGCGACCTTCGCCTGGTCGGCGTCGAGGCCCTCACACTGGGCCAGTACATGCAGCCCACCAAACGGCACTTGGCCGTCTCCGAGTGGGTGAGCCCGGCCAAATTCGACCGCTGGCGCGAGTTGGGCGAACGTCTCGGATTCGTGTACTGTTTTCATGACAAATATCTAATTTACTCATTTTGTAATCATTATTTTCCTTTTCAGTTACACCGCGTCCGGCCCATTGGTCCGTTCCTCGTACAGAGCGGGCGAATTTTTCTTGAAAAATGTGATCGAAACGCGAAGAATAAAAGAGAACGGAGGTGGAATAGGATGAGCAAATTGATGAATAAAAAAAACATAAATGAAAATATTAAAATTATTTTCAAAACAATAAAAATTAGAAGAGAATTACAATCAATTAATTAATTGGCTATGTTTTTCAAAGATTTCGTTTGCTAAAATAACTTAAAACATTTTATTCATTTGCATTGTTTTTATGTTCTTTTTTTCCCCCATTTTTGATTTGATGACCATTGAAGTCGAAGTTTCTTTGAGCCGAAAGGCTGCCGTTTTTCTCACCGGGGAGAGTTTCACTGTTCAGGTGAATTCTGCCTGTTTGGTTTGGGATTTGAATTTGATCACTTAATCAGCCGGGGCACCCAAAGGGAGAAAATTGGTACTTTTTGCTGAAAGTTTTCGACTTTCCTTGTCGGTATTCCTTCCAAGCTCTACATCACTAAAATTTCCAAAAAAATGCCGATATTTTTCCGAAAATCAACAAAATTACCAATTGGTTAAACGACCGAGGGAAAATCTACAAAATTTTCCCAAGAAAATACCTTGTCAGCATAAAATATGCGCCCATAATACTCAAAATCATTGTCAGATCACATTGGCCAACAGCAGCGACGACGGCGAACGGTCGTTGGCCTGGGGCTGTGTGCAGTTGCATTGTGAGGAGAATGCCGTGGGTGGCACGGCACGACACCAAAAAGTGCGGCACAACGCGTCGACGGCGGTCACCCGCGCGCGGCAGGCCATATTCTCCTCCGCACCCGCCATTCTCTTCTGCGACATTCGCATTGGGCCCGGCGCGGTGGAACAGTTCGAAACGCGCAAGGAAATCCCGGCCAATTTGCCACCAACATTTAAAGTGATCAGCAGAGAAAGACTCATCGAATGAATGGGGTGGCATTTGCCAGAAATGTCAGACCGAAGCATTGATTTGCCTATTTTTGTTGGTGCCATCGGTCATACTTTTTGTTTGTGTCATTTGGCTTCTTCCTTTTAAAACTCCGTGCCGACAATACGCCATTTCCCACTTTAAAAATGCCGATCAATGTATCAAGAAACCAACGTTTCCGATTTTCCCCCCAGCTTCAACATGGATCTCTTTCCTCATTGTTTTTCAGGGATTCTTTGCCAAATACCATTGGTACGTTTCGGTGGCCACCCAACAGGTGGACGCTCCGATCAAAGTTAGTCGTTGTGATCAGACAAAATGTGTGCAGAAACAATGGACAACAATTCCTCTGTTTGATATCCAAAAAGGATTTATGTCCCAAAAAACTTAACCAATTGCTTGTCAAGACTCTCGAGCATTGATCGGCTTCAATTTGTTCCTTTTTCTCCGTATGTTTCTGTTCAATTTATGAATGCTTATGTTTGTTTTTTTTTGTTGCCCCTGCCATTGTTTTCAGTTGGTCCAATTGCCCATCAAAGTGTTCAATGTCGGCATCGATGTCAGCGCGGCCAAACCGACGACAGAACTGATCATCGGGGAGAATCCATTTCTGAGCAGAGACATCGAAAGGCACTTCTCATGGGATGGGTATATGGACCCGACTGATCAGCAGACAATGCCGATCATTTCTTAGGGTGTTTAATCAGCCAATTCAATTTGTCTGATTATTTTTATAGCTCATATAATAGGGTGATCTAACACAACCGATGTATTGGTCTTTGCCATGATTGGTGCTGATCAGGCGGATTAAATAATAATCCCAAAAGGGCCTTTGATTTGTCTTAATGTAGAGCTTCTCTTAATTCTCGGGTACTGTACGCTCTCGAGACACGTAATCCCGCAGTACTTTCCCCTTATCTAACAGAGGCCACGCCCGGTTTAGATCAATTACAATGGTCCTTATCCAATGGGATCACTTTTTCTGAATTTACATTTCCCTGTCCTTTCTTAGCTTGTCCGTTGTCGAATTGGCGGTCAATCGAATTGAAGAAATTTGCTCGGTGCGCAAACAGCGATTTTACGAGATCAAAAGTGGCGGCCGACTGATCGCATCCGTCGTGATCTTCAGGAATGTGTTCAAATTGGGCGACGATGTCCTCGGACGGCTCGAATTTGCCCAGAACGAATTGCACTGTTTGCAGGTGGCGGGAGAGAGCGTTAAGAAGGGATAAAATAAAAATGCATGCCATTATCATGCTTATTGTCAGAACATCTGTGATCAGGGCTGATCAATGCGGGAAATTATGCCTTAATTAAGTTTAAATGAATCATTGACTCATATGGCCATCAACACTCATAAGGAATTTCGGGGATAAATAATCCGCAGATTTTTGCATTGTCCAAAACTTTATGACTGACTACTGTAGATTAGGGATTTAGTATTTTAATTCGGTAACAAGGAAAACTTGCCGTCTCACCTGGTTACAATTTTTCTCGTCAGACCAACAGCATGCTTTGCAGTTCTGATCACTTTTCTTTGAGATGGCCCACTTAAGTTTTTTTGCTCGATCAATTCAGGCCACCGTTTTCATTGGGTCCGCTTGTCCGTAAAATTGCACAAAATTCCATCAAAATTTTCCGTTTCTCAAAAGGCATTGGTCCGTGCCGAGGTGGTGGAGACCAATCTGGCGGTGGATGACAACACGGACAGCAGCAACAGTCGGCCAGCAGACGCCGCCAGTGCCACCCACGTGCATGCGTTTGGCACGGAGCACATGGTGACAGCGATGGTGCGCGAGACGCACTTCAAACTGCAGCTGCCGATGAACGCGGTGCCGTCGTTCACCACCGAAAAGGGTAATGGCACAGTTTGTGGGCATCTGTGATGGTCAATTTTGAAGCGTTAATGATCACTGTCGATCAGGAGGGTGCACTACGTTCCCCCCCCCCCCCCCCGCCGTTTCCCCCCCCCCCCCGAGAAATTTTTAAAAAAATTGACTAACTTAGAAATTTTTCAATCAAAAAATCTTAGAAAGTTTTTTTACAAGAAAATTCTAAGAAAAAAAATTTTTTGAAAAATTTTCAGCAATTTTTAGGAAAATTTTTTGAAAAATCTTAGTTCTTCACCATAAAAATTTCTCAGAAAAAATTTTTTTCTTAGAATTTTCTTGTAAAAAACTTTCTAAGATTATGTGGGTCGGACGATGAGTGGCTAGTGCCAGTGATCATCTCTAAAGCTCTCAGAAATCGGATACGGACCCCCCCCCCCCCTTACCCAAATCAAGCAAATGTCCGGTTTGCCGGGCAATCGTAAATGTGGCCCTGTTTCTAATGATGTCATTATCTTTTTTTTTCTTTTTTTTTTAGTGAAAGTCCGCTGGCGACTGCGTTTTGAGTTTGTGATCACCGCGCAAAAAGTGCTGGTGGACCGCGACACCGGAGATGGCGGCGGTGGCACTCTGCGCACGTTGGCCGACGAATTGGACATTGAGACGGTGAAGTGGGAGTTGCCCATCTCCGTGCTCAGCTGCAACCCGTTCAATGCCGGACTGATCGCCGCACAACCGCCCACAACGGCATTTCGCATTGACTGATCAGCAGCGGAGGAAAATGTTGTGATCAGAGGGAGGACTGCAGTCGATCAATCTCACACACTTATCATTTTGTTGTCACTTGCATTAATTAAGCGTGGTACGGGTGCGGGTAAATTCACAATGCTTCTGATCCGAGTCTCGGGATTGATTGAGTTTGAGTCCACCTAATGATGTTGATTTAAGAGTTTGTCTCCCTCTCTCCCGATTCAAACATACCCAATTAATTAATCTTTGCTGTTCATTAATTAATTAATTAAGACACCTTAATTAATTGACCTTCTGATTTGTTTGCCTTCCAATTTCCTTTTTTACATTTCTCTGCTTCTGTTCGTTAATGAAATTGCACTTTTGTACACAACAATTTTTTGTGTTTCTGTCCTTTTTTGGAATTTATTGTAAATGATAAAATAATGGTTAAAAAAATGCTCTAAAAAAATTATCACTAAAATTATCAATGAAAGCCAATAAATCAAATGATGTTGCGATTGTTCATAAATGGCTAAAAACGGACGATGTGCTGTTGTTGGGATACCCAGTTCAGTTCACTGATATATTGTCTGTTTGTTTGGCGGATAATTTGGTTGAGATTTAAATTGAAGTTAACCTGAGTCATATACTTTCTTACTGTAGTTTATTTATCCTATTACGGTGGATGCGTTGTCCCAAGAATCGCTCATTTAGCCCTCATCCTTTCGTGGCTTTAATTGATCAATTAGCAGCCGTTGAGTGCGTAAATGCTTTTCATCCCATCTCCATTTTGAGATGATTTCCTCACTCACTTATCGTTTTTCCTATGCCATCTCTTCTGCCGTCGCTTGGGCGCCACCGGCATTTTGCCCCCTTTTCCATAATTTTCGGCATATTTCGCTGCTTCCCAACGATGGAATGACATTGCATGACTTTTTGCCGCAGGACAGCATAAAAGCGATTAGTTTTACGGACGATGGACAAAAAACGGAGACGGCGCAGCGACGGACGGCGGACGGACGCCTTCGGTTGCCGGAATGGCTGAAGAGGGACGTGGTGGCCAAGCAGAGCGATGTGAGTGAGAAAAGCAGACAATTTGGAACGGATTCTCCGATTATTGGGAATTAATTCCATGGATTGGATATAATTAACGGAAGAGTTACAGCAGAGGCAATTAGTGATCGGAATTTCGAGATTTGGATTGAATTAATCAACCATAATCTGTGACATTTGCACTCCCAAATCAACAGGTGAATTTGATCAGAATGAAGAAGCAGCTGCGAGGACTGAAGTTGGCCACCGTTTGTGAGGTAAAATTAATTTGCAAATTACAAGTAAATAATTAAATGCTAATTGCTTTTCCAGGAGGCACGGTGCCCTAACATTGGGTAATTACGAGTAACAATTAGAAAAATGATTCCATTTTTCTCATTTTTATTGTAGCGAATGTTTGGGCGGTGGGCCCGGCAGGCCATCAACCGCGGCCATTATGCTAATGGGCGACACGTGCACCAGAGGATGCCGGTAATTCAAATTAATGCCGTTGTTTCCATTCTGAATTCATTCTGGAATTTGCCCTGGCAATCGTTAGCATTTGTTTTAGATCAGTCTTTCCAATAGTAATCAGTCCAGTTCGTCCTCACTTTGTAACTGTCACAGGGTCAGATCAGTAAATGGTTTAATTGGCTGACAAAATCCCTGGGTAAATCACACCCAAATCGGCTGATCATTCGGAGGAAATGGTTGATTCATTGGGAAATTCTTAATTCTCTTACCAAGGATCCATCCGATCTAAGTTTGCTCTTCCAGGTTCTGTTCAGTGAAGACGGCCCGCCGACCTCCGCCGCCGGACCCGGAAGAACCGCTGAACACGGCGAAGGCCGTCGCGAGTTGGGGCGTCGATTACATTGTGCTGACCTCCGTTGACCGGTGGGCAACCCAATGGATTTGGGCACGAATCCCCGCAATTCTCCCGAATTTGACGCATTGGAATTCTCGAATTTATTTATTTAGCGACGATTTGTCGGACGGCGGCGCGGCACACATTTCGGCCACCGTCCGCCGTCTGAAGGAGCAGTGCCCCCATGTACTCGTCGAATGCCTTGTGCCCGACTTTGCGGGCGTGTTGCCCAGTGTGGAGCAAGTGGCCCATTCGGGGCTGGACGTGTTCGCCCACAATTTGGAGACGGGTGACTGACTGTTGTGGCACGGTGTTGTTTGGAAATTGTGTTTTTTTCAGTCCGTCGGCTGACTCCGCTGGTGCGCGACCCCCGTGCCAAATACGACCAATCTCTGCGGGTTTTGGCACACGCGAAAAAGGCAAATCAATCAATGATTCATGCCTAAATCGGTGCCAAATTGCAGGCGAATCCCGGCGTGTTGACCAAAAGTTCGCTGATGCTTGGCCTTGGCGAGGCGGACGCGGAGGTGAAGGAGGCGATGCGCGACCTTCGCCTGGTCGGCGTCGAGGCCCTCACACTGGGCCAGTACATGCAGCCCACCAAACGGCACTTGGCCGTCTCCGAGTGGGTGAGCCCGGCCAAATTCGACCGCTGGCGCGAGTTGGGCGACCGTCTCGGATTTGTGTATTGTTTTCATGACAAATATCTAATTTACTCATTTTGTAATCATTATTTTCCTTTTCAGTTACACCGCGTCCGGCCCATTGGTCCGTTCCTCGTACAGAGCTGGCGAATTTTTCTTGAAAAATAGAATATGATCTGCTTACATTTAAATTCCCCCGTTCCTTTTTAATCGTTTATTTGTCAATTTATTTTTCTTTTTGGTCTCGCTAAATTTGCATTTTTCATTTTTCCATTGAAATAAGATAAAAGCTTCTCCTGTTGTACTTCTTGAAGTTGGTGTTATTATTTTTTGATCAGCATTTCTTACGGCATCCCCACGAAATGTCCAAGCCACGAATTGTCCAAGCCACAAAATGTCCAAAAGTAAAAAAGCACGAAATGTCCAAAACTCGAAAAAGCTATTAAAAACCCGGAAAACTGGTTTATTTTAGGGTTTTCGGAGTCGCTGAGTCCGAGTACGACCTTTTATAACCCATTTCCTAACCCTGGACCCATATAAAACATTCAAGGCTTCGACAAAAGGTGCTGATCAAAATTTCCGGGTTTTTATGATTTTTCGAGTTTTGGACACTTCGTGGGTTTTTACTCTTTTGGACACTTCGTGGGTCAGCGTTTCTTACTTAAACTATTCAAAATCAAAACTAAAATCGAAAAAAAACATTCTTAAGTTAAAAGAAGTCGAAAAGTCAGAAATTTTATCCATTCGACCTTGATTTTGTGTTTCGATTTAAAAAACAACGAATCGGGGTAATTCTAACATTAACATAAAATAAGCATTCGATAATAAGGTTAGAGCCATTATATATTTTTTATTGCACATTTCTTAACTTTTCCCAATTTTAATTGACCCACATAAAAATTGTTTTGTTTTTAATGATAAAAACGTTAAAAATTGATTGGACGCACAAAAGTCCATTGGACGCATAAACTGTACTTGAGCCATTAAATGTATGTTTTATTCGAACGAAAGGATCAACAAAAGAATTTCGGAGAAATCGAGATCATAAAACAGTTTCCTATTGGCGACATCTCAAATATAATTTTCATTGCTTTAATCCAATTCTTCTTCCACTGCTGCTGGTGGCGACAATGGCCTAAAATTATTTTCATTTTTTGACAATAAAAATTGCTGTTGTCGGCTCACCCAATGCGATGGTTTCCATCCAAACAAAATCGGACACTGTTCAAATTGGCACACGAATTATTGCGATACCGCGGACTAAATCTGAAATATAGATCAAATTGGCATCCGAATTTTCGCGAGTTTTCCACTTGACTGGCTCCCCAATTGGGCACCGTTTTAACAGCCAATTATACGCTTTGATGCAGTTTCGGCTCCTCTGTTTCAGTGTCAGCTTTTCATTTGTCACTTCGTTCTCTAATTCAAATTGTTCCAATGGCGTTGATTCCATACGAAAATGAAGTTCAATATGGTAACTGACAGAAGTGGTGGCACGGCGAAATGTCTAAACAAAAAATTGGTTAACAAAAACATGACGAGAATATGGCGGGACACCTCTTTGAAGTTGTTGACCCATTCCAGATTTGGTGTATCAAAAAAATCAATGTTAAAGTGACGAAATCGCTTTGGTTTGCTATTTTTTGTTGGAGTGTGCAGCCATTTGGACAACGCCTGGCCGGCAGTTGTATTTGGCCCATCGTCAGCAATTCCATCGGGTAACAGACCATTAGAATTGATTGAACCCAATTGATCAAGATCGGTGAGAATTGTCAGCGAAATGCGGCGACGCAAATTGTCCAAATCATCGGCAGTGCGAAAGCCCAAATGGCGAATGTTAGAAGCAAAAAGTGGCCAAATTTCATGGGCAAAAACATTCCAAATTGGATGATCATCCTCGGTTTTGTTTGACCAAGACAACTCCAAATTGGTGCCCATTCTGTCCCAAATGTGATTGTTGGAACGAAGAAATTCAATGACGGAATGGTCAATGTACCTGAAGCAATATAAAATATGCTTTAAACCATACAAAAGTTAAAATTTACGCGATCTGTAAGAAACGAAAACGAATTTTGTTTGGCAAGGGAAAGTCCGGCATCGGAAATTGCAAAGGTTCGCCATTGATCAATACAGACAGTTTCGCTTTTGGTCCAATGGCCTCGTAAGTTGTGATAGGGCTCCAAAGTGTCAATTCCGTTTTTCCATCAAAGTGCGCGTCCACCAAAAAATCAAAACGGTCGGAAAGCAATGCCATTTTGAGACCAAGTTGGGGACGGTCAAAGGATGGGAGAATCACGAATCCGAGCTCGGATTTTGCAAAATCATTGATTTTGTCTATGATTTTTCATCAAGTACTTGATTTTTTTTTGAAAATTTTTATTTTCTAAAATTTTGTTTTCGGTAAATTCAATATTCTGAATGGTGTAGAATGCATAAATAGCTATAGAATGAGCCGTTAAATATATAGGGAACCCAAAATTTTAGAAAACAAAAATTTTCAAAAAAAAATCAAGTACTTGATGAAAAATCATAGACAAAATCAATGATTTTGCAAAATCCGAGCTCGGATTCGTGATCAGCGCATTTTTCTACCCTAGAAAAAGTGATTTGGTAAGAAAAATTTTTTAAATTTTTTTCGTCGGGACACCAATTCCGAAGGATTACCGTCGTCTGTTCATTTTTGCTTCAATTAGCACAATTTGCCGTTTTAAAAATTAATTGGTGACCCAAAATTCAGAATATGGAATGAGAAGGAGGAGATGAAAAAAGGCATTTTTATACTAAAATATTAACGTAGCAATTTGGGGTGAGAAAAGTTTGGAGTCGGCGTTTGTCCGGTATAAAAGGAATGGGTCGTTTGACACGAATGCCATTCTTCTTTGTAATATCTATAATTTTAGCAAAAAACCTTTTATTTCACAAAGTTTTCCTTTCCTTTCCCTTTTTTGCCATGGCTACCAACAATAAAAGTTTCTGTTGCTCATTTTTCTCATCGTCGCATTGTTTCTCAACGACGGCTTCTGTCAGCAACAAAACAACAACAACAGCCGGTGCTGTGATTTTGAAGAACAGCAATCTTTAAAATCCAAAAAATTAAAATTATTAAAGGCTTAAATTTTCGCCTAATTTTCAAATTTGTTCATTCATGATGTTTATCCAGGGCGGCCAAGTTTTTTTTTCAAAAAAAGGACAAAGGAGGCTAAAACAAAGATTTTGATCCCAAAAAAAAAGATTTTTTCTAAAACTGATAGTAGCGCGCAGGAAAAGTAATAAAACATGAAAAATCAACTAAAACAATATTTTATTAGCATAAAAACGAAGGCCTGTCAACTGAAAATTTTGTAAATCAGCATTTTGGAAAATTTTATTCAAAATTTAAAAATCAATAATGTTTTTGCGGCGTGCTTTTTCCAAAAAACTTTGGGAATTGGAAAAATAGAAATTTTGACCATTTTAAAAGAGATTTTCACTGAAATTTTGAGGCATTTTAACTCAAGAAAATGAAATAAAATGTAATTTTTAACAAAAAAGAATTAATTCAAATAATCGCTTCAATAAAAAACAATAGGTAATTCAAAAAATTATTCAGTTTTTGCATTTTAGCAGTACGGTTTTAATGTAGAACGAGCGTTTAGGCGCCGCTTCGCGGCGCCTAAACGCTCTTCCATTTATTTTTTATTTTGAACAACTAAACTTTTCAAATTTTATTTTGGATACTGAAAAAGATTTCGAAAATTCGGAATTAATCCCATACATATAGTAGTTGTTATCTCTCTCTTCTCTTTTCTCTCTCTCATCTCACTCTCCTTCTCCTTCCTTCCCAGTCTCTCTCTCTCTCTCTCGTCATTTTCTCTCCTTTTTGCTCTTACTTCTCTTCTATCACTTTCTCTCTCCTCTTTCTCTTCTCTTTCTTTCTCTCTTCCCTCAGTCTCTCTTTCTCTCCCTTCCCTTTTGTCTCTTTCTCCCTCTCTTCCCTTTTCTCTCTCTTCTCCCGCTCTCATCTCTCTCTTTTATTTTCCCTTCTCTTTTTTCTATCCATTCTTCTCTCTCTCTCTCTTCTCTTTCTTTCTCTCCCCCGCTCTCTCTCTTCCCTCAGTCTCTCTTTCTCTCTATTCTCTTTTGTCTCTCTCTTTATTCCCTTTTCTCTCTCTTTTCCCGCTCTCATTCACTCTCTCTTCTCTCTCTCTATTCTCGTTTGTCTCTCTCTCTCCCTCTAACCCCTTTTCTCTCTCTCTTCTCCCGCTCTCATCTCTCATCTTTTATTTTCCCTTCTCTTTTTTCTATCCATTCTTCTCTCTCTCTCTCTCTCTCCCTCTCTCTCTATTCTCTCTCTATTCTCTTTTGTCTCTCTCTTTATCCCCTTTTCTCTCTCTCTCTCTTCTCCCGCTCTCATTCACTCTCTCTTCCCTCTCTCTATTCTCTTTTGTCTCTCTCTTTGTTCCCTTTTCTCTCTCTCTCTCTCTTCTCCCGCTCTCATTCACTCTCTCTTCACTCTCTCTATTCTCTTTTGTCTCTCTCTCTCTCCCTCTAATCCCTTTTCTCTCTCTCTTCTCCCGCTCTCATCTTTTCTTTTCCCTCCTCTTTTTTCTCTGTATTCTTCTCATCTCTCTCTCCCAATCTCTCTCTCCGTCTCTCTCTCTCTCTCATTTCTTTTTTATCTCTCTCTCCTGGTCTCTCTCACTCCATTCTCTTCGCGCTCTCTCTCTCTCTCTCTTCTCCCGCTTTCCTTCTTTTTCTCTCTCCCTCTCTTCTCTCCCTCAGCGCGCTTGATACGCATAGATAAGCACGAAAAAAGCATTTTCCGCGTGGTTTGGGGTGTCTACGATGACTTTTATAATGCCTATTTTTGCCTATTTTGGACTTTTTGTGCTTAATGCCTAAATGCCTATTTTTGTGCCTATTTCGCCATTTTTGGCGCCTTTTTCAGCATTTTCGGAAAAATTCTTAATAAAAATGCAATAATAATGAAACTTACACCCCTAAGAATCGACCCGAAAAAGTTTCAGAAAATACACTCCTAAGAATTGAAAAAATTTTCACAAAAATTGATCCCCAAAATTCAATTATTTTTTCTTAATAAAAATTTTTGTTTAAAAATGTCCTTATTTGAAAAAACTTTAAAACAATTGAAATATAAGCAAAATTAAGTTTTTTGATTAATTTTTACGTGATTTGCTACCTAAAAAGAGTTAATAAAAAAAATTATTTTGCCTATTTTTGTGTCTATTCTGGGATTTTTGTGCCTATTTAATGCCTATTTTGCGATTTTTTAATGCCTTTTTAGGTGCCTATTTCGCGATTTTTTGTGCCTAAAAATGGAAGCCCTACTCATCACTAATACATGTGAATTGTGACCAAAATATCTAAAAAAGGAAAAATAATTAAATCCCGTATTTTCAAAAGACTCGAAAAAGGTGTGACACACATATGAACGGACAGTCTATAATAAATTGCATATCTATAAAAAATTGCATAAAATTCTGAAACTTTTCCGGCGGCGCCTACCGGCGCCGCCGGCCCTCTATTCCCAAAAAGTTTTTTGTTAAAGCGCAAAAAACACTTTTATTGATATTTTCATTTTCGAAAAATTTTTCCTAAAAAGGTTTTTTTTTTGTTGAAGTGCTATTTTGAAAATTTTCAGAATACTTGATTAAATTAGAAATTAAAAATACAATATAAATACATAAAACAAAATAAAAGTGCAAAAAACAAATGCAAAAAATGCTTTCGACACCTACATATTTGTTGTTTATCAACAAAAAATTATTTCCCTTTCTTTTTTATTTTAAAGTTTTCGTGTCAATAAATATTTCAAAAATCCATGAAAAAAGTGTGACACACGAACGGACAGACCAAATTAGTATGGTTAAATATGAATGATAAAATAGACTATGGCTCGGCCGCTTCGCAGCCTCGCACTATTCTCTTGGATTTTCTTATGGCACAACATTCTTAGCATTTTCCTTGTCTCTTCATTTTTATTGTCATTTCTTAAACACCCTCGGCATTCCATCACTGGGACTTATCTCACCAATTCTTCTGCATCCCAATCGCCGGACACAACCCCCCAGCATTCCAATCACTGGGACTCAATTCTCCGGTATTCGAATCACTGGGACTCAACCTCAGCAAATTCTTCAGCATTTTTAACTTTTTATGTGCCTTGTGATGTTGAACCGTTGGGGAAGGCTCGCCGTGCTGCCTCGTACGGGGCACGCGACCCCAACCCCCGCCCCTCCCCCCCCCCCCCTCACCCCTCTACCATTACATCAATTTTCTGCGCCAAAGGTACTCGCTCGGCCGCTTCGCGGCCTCGTACGGGGGCCTTCGGCCCCCCTTACCAATTTTCTGCGCCAAAGATACTCACTCGGCCGCTTCACGCCTCGTACGGGGGCCTTCGGCCCCCCTTACCAATTTTCTGCGCCAAAGGTACTCACTCGGCCGCTTCGCGGCCTCGTACGGGGGCCTTCAGCCCCCCTCAGCAATTTTTTGCGCCAACGGTACTCACTCGGCCTCTTCGCGGCCTCGTACGGGGGCCTTCGGCCCCCCTTACCAATTTTCTGCGCCAAAGGTACTCGCTCGGCCGCTTCGCGGCCTCGTACGGGGGCCTTCGGTCCCCTTACCAATTTTCTGCGCCAAAGATACTCACTCGGCCGCTTCGCGCTTCGTACGGGGGCCTTCGGTCCCCCTTACCAATTTTCTGCGCCAAAGATACTCACTCGGCCGCTTCGCGCCTCGTACGGGGGCCTTCGGTCCCCCTTACCAATTTTCTGCGCCAAAGGTACTCACTCGGCCGCTTCGCGCCTCGTACGGGGGCCTTCGGTCCCCCTTACCAATTTTCTGCGCCAAAGGTACTCACTCGGCCGCTTCGCGGCCTCGCATTCTTCTCTTGTGAATTTCTTACATTTAGCATTATTCTCGTCTTTTCTTTTTTCTTGCGTTTTTCTTGTGGCATAACATTTCTTAGCATTTTCCTCATCTTTTCTTGTCTCTTGGCATTTTCTTTCAAAACAATACATTTTAAAAAACTGACACATTTCACTTCTGTGTACCATGGATCAGAGGCATAATATTTGTCGCAAAAAGCGACGAGAGAAAAAGGATGGACTTTGGATGGTCGGGATTGTTCCCGGCGGACTGAAGGAAGCGGGGGGCCCGATGCCAAACAGTGATTAATTTATGATCACCCCCCCCCCCCCGTTTTGCTTCCTTTTCCCTTTTCACTTCAACAATTCAATTCCCTCCCCCCCCCCCCCCCCCCCCCCCTCTTTTTTCCGTCTTATCCTATTTGTCCATTTGCTTCTCAGCATTTCTCATTTGCATTTTTGTCCCCCCGCTCACTTTCATTTCAAATGTTTTCCTTTGTTGCCCCGCCGCGGGGCATCTGCTCTCAAATCGCTTCTTTTGTCCCAATTTTGCCCGTCTTTTCTCACCATTCAATTCTTCATTTTTGTACCTTGGGCCCCAATGTCATCGGGCAAATGTTCTTATCCGAAATGCCCATTCACATGATTTACATTTCTTATTGCCCGGCCTATTTAACCCACGTCGTTAATCGCTCCGGGTTCAGTCTCTCGTTCGTTCCTTCATTTCGCTCTCTTCCTCCTTCGGTCATCTTTCTCTTTCTTTCGTCCTCCCCTTCACTTCGTCTCCCCCTTATCACATTTTCCTCCAAATATGTGCCCTTCCCTTTGGCAATAAATATTTGTGTGTTTGTCCATCTCTTTTGGACAGAGGAAATTGCCCTTCCCTTTGGGCAATCACCAAATTCGGTCATTCGGTTGGGGCATCCGGCGCCCCTAATCGCATTCGCAGCGATCAGCAATTGTCGTGCGGGATTGGATCACTCCCGATCCTTGCCCACGCCCTCCCATCGCCCTTCCCTCTTCAGCGATCGGAGTCGGGACTCATCCCGGCAGGCAATTGGGAGGTTCACTCACTCCTTAACTGAGTGGTGGTGCCGTTACATCAACCCCATTTGTCGGCCCTCCCCATTCTCCTTTCTCGGCCCCCCTTGGGCATTCAATTCGGAAAGGGGTCGACAAAGCCGAGAAGGAGGGCAAAAGAACCCGGTGATCGCCCTCCATTGATCGCCAGCTTTTTCAACAATATTGTCATCTCAAAACAATACAACAATAAACAATTCGGAAATCTGACATAACACAAACTCAGTTAGAGCAAGTTGAATGTCCGACATTTGACCGACCGGTAACTTTGATTGCAGAACAGCTTCAAAAATACAAATTGCTGAATGGCCGCCGGCAGACACTGCCGAGTTTTAAAAATAATGCCGAATCGGCAGAGCATTAATACTAATTTAAAAACCAATACAATTTCGCTAAATAACAAATAAACAAAAAGCAAAGCATAATTATAAATTAAACTTTAAGCATAACTAAAAGCATAATTTTGTTTCATGCAAACAATACAAAATCAAAACAACAAACAAAATTTGAGAAATAATATCAACAAAAAATAAAACACAAAAAACAAAACAAAAGCAAATAAGTTACATTTTTGAGTTCTTTTTGCAAAAGCATAAACAAAACCAAAATGAAAAAAGGCAAAACAAACATTTCATTTTTCAAATCATTTTTTAACGCAAAAAACAAATGTTTCCATTTTTCAAATCATTTTATAACGCAAAATAATTACAAAACACCACGCCAATTCAAACCATGGCAGATACAGACGGTCTTCTTTAGTATACTAGCGGGGTTAGCGCCTTCGGCGCACCCCCGCTAGGCAGTATGATTGTGTTGTAGAATTATGAATGATAAAACCGACTATTATGGCTCGGCCGCTTCGCGGCCTCGCACCCTTCTCTTGGCATTTTCTTATGGCACAACTGGGACTCAACCCACCAGCATTTCAATCACTGGACTCAATTCTCCGGCATTCCAATTACTTGGATTTAAAACTCACCAATTCTTCTGCATTTCGATCACATAGACTCAACCCGGCATTCCAATCACTGGGACTCAATCTCAAAGGTACTCACTCGGCCGCTTCGCGGCCTCGTACGGGGGCCTTCAGCCCCTTCAAAAATTTCTTGCCAAAGGTACTCACTCGGCCGCTTCGCGGCCTCGTACTGGGGCCTTCGGCCTGCGCCTAAGGTACTCACTCGGCTGCTTCGCGGCCTCAACTGGGACCTTCGGCTTTCGCCTAAGGTACTCACTCGGCCGCTTCGCGGCCTCGCACCCTTCTCTTGGCATTTTTTTATGGCACAACTGGGACTCAACCCCCAGCATTCCAATCGCCGAGACTCAACCCTCCATCTCCGGCATTCCAATTACTTGGATTTAAACTCAGCAATCCTTCGGCATTCCATCACTTGGACTTATCTCACCAATTCTTCTGCATTTCTATCACATAGACTCAACCCCGGCATTCCAATCACTGGGACTCAATCTCAAAGGTACTCACTCGGCAGCATCGCGGCCTCGTACGGGGGCCTTCGGCCCCCTCAATAATTTCCTGCGCCAAAGGTACTCACTCGGCCGCTTCGCGGCCTCGTACTGGGACCTTCTGCCCGCGCCAAAGGTACTCACTCGGCCGCTAAAAAACTGACAAATTTCACTCCTGTGTCTCATGGTTGATAGGCACAATAGTGTCATCTCATCTCATAACAACACAAAAAACAATTCGTTTTGACAAATTCAACACATGTGTTACCTCTAAGACATGACAGAATAATAGTGTTATCTCAAAACAATACATTTTAAAAAACTTATGACAAATTTCACTTTTGTGTCTCATGGATGAGAGACACAATAGTGTCATCTCATAACAATACAATAACAAACAATTCGTTTTGACAAATTCAACACATGTGTTATCTCTAAGAGATGACGGAACAATAGTGTCATCCCAAAATAATATATTAAAAAAAACTTTGACAAATTTCACTTCTGTGTCTCATGGTTGAGAGGCACAATAGTGTCATCTCATCTCATAACAATACAATAACAAACAATTCGTTTTGCCAAATTCAACACATGTGTTATTTTTAAGACATAACTAGGGCTCGAAATTATATGGACTAAAAAACGCTAAATATGGACATAAAATATGGACTAAAAATGCCCGAAATATGGATTAAAAAGCTCAAAAATGGCCAAATATGGACCAAAATATGGACTAAAAACTGCCAAAATATGTGTTTTAAACCCTCAAAAATTCCAAAAAAGGTGTGTATATTCAATATGCTTAAATAAATTTAAGAAATACATAAACAAACAAAAAATGGATTTAAAATTTAAAAATGCAAAATTTTTATTGTCGTTTGTTCTATAATAAATACTTCCAAGTTTGCCAAAATTTCGAAAAAAAAATTTTATTTAAAAAAAGAAAAGTTCGCAAAAAATGGCGAAAATTTTTTTTAAAAATGCCAAAATGACTGAAGAAAACTCAAATTTTTCGGATTTTTTGGGCTGTAATTTTTAAATATTTCCAAAAAGTCCATCTTTAGGAGTGTATTTTTCGCTTTTTTTGCATTTTTCTTGTGAAAATTTGCCAAAAGTTGCCGAAATATGGACTAAAACGCAAAAATGGCGAAATAAGGATTTATTCTCGAAAACCCCCAAAATATGGATTTATATGGATTAAAAACTTTCACCAAATCAAAGAATTTTAACGTAGAAATGCTATTTTTGAGCCCCTTTTATCATAGCATATGCGCAGAAAAAATATGTTAATCCATATAATTTCGAGCCCTAGACATAACGGAACAATAGTGTCATCTCAAAACAGCACATTTTAAAAAACTTTGACAAATTTCACTTTTCAGTCTCATAGATTAAAGATGGGGTGAAAATAAGGAAAGGATTCGATACGAATTTCCATTGTCTCTCCCTTTTATTTTTTTTACTCTTTTTTCTTTTCCATTGCAATTTACTCTCTCTTTTCCCCCACTCCCTCCCTCTCCCACACACACGCACGCGTCCAACAGACTGCTGCTGCACAGCCACACGCGTCTGTCCACTCTGCCGCTCCCACCCGCCGCGGCGCCGCATAGACAGACAGGCAGACAGTGCACTATCTCCCTCCTTCTCTTATCTAACTACCACAGCATGGGAAGAGAAATCTTTTCCCTTCCAACTATTTCTTTTGCTTTTTCTTTTTCAATACTATTTCTTTTGCATTATTCTTTTTCTAAACTATTTCTTTTTATCTCTTTTTCTATGCAATCTCTCCCCACACCAAATCAACTCAACGCCAAACGCCACATTCAAACCATGGCGGATACATACATACAAACACTCAACTTTATTATATATAAGATAGGACGAGCGCTTGGGCGCCGCTTCGCGGCGCCAACCGCTCTGTCAAAAAATTTAAAAAGTTGATAAGAAATTAATTTGATATTTGGTGTCTCTCAAAATTTTTCTCTCTCTCTCTCTCATTGTCTTTTCTCTCTCCCTTTCTCTCTCTTCCCTCTTAATTTCTCTCTGTGTATCTCACCCTTCCTCTCTCTCTCTGTCTCCCATTCTCTTCTCTCTATCCCTCTCTCTCTCTTAACATCTCTCTCCCCTCTCTCTCACCTCCCCTAACTCTCTCACTATCTCTCTATTTGTTCTCTATTCTCTCACCACACACTCTCTCTTCCCTGTTTCAACCTACCTCCTATCTCTCTCCCCATCTCTCTCTTTCTTTCCCTCTCTCCCCCTCTTTCCCTGCGTCTCTCTCTCTCTCTTTTTTCCTCCTTTTCTCGCTTCTCTTCACCTCATTCTCTCTCTAATTAGTGTCGCTCAAAATCTCTCTCTCTCTCTCTCTTCCTCTCTCTTTTCCCATCATTCTCCCACTCTTTCCCCGCTCTTTTCTCTTTACCTCCCTCACTCTCTCCTCTCTCCCTCTCCTCTCTCTCTTCCTCTCTCTCTCTCTTCCTCTCTCTTTTCCCATCACTCTCCCACTCTTTCCCCGCTCTTTTCTCCTTAGCTCCCTCACTCTCTCTATCTTCCCTCTCTCTCTCTTTCTCGCCCTCACTCTCCCTCTCGCCCTCACTCTCCCTCTCGCCCTCATTCTCCCTCTCGCCCTCACTCCCTCTCTTCCCCTTTCTGCTTTTTCTATTTTTCTATCTCCCTCTCTCTCTGCCCTCTCTCTCTCCTTCTCTCTCTTTCCCTGTCTTACTCTCTCTCATTTCTCTCTTTTTCACTCTCTCTTTCTCTCTGTCACTCCTCTTTTCTCTCTCTTCCTTCGCACTCTCTCTCTCTTCTTTTCTCTCCTCTTTTCTCTCTGCTTTTCTCTCTCTCCTTCTCTCTATCTCTCCTCTTTTCTATCCTCTTTTCTCTCTCTCTCTCTTCTTTTCTCTCCTCTTTTTTCTCTCTCTTCTTTTCTCTCTCACTTCTCTCTCTCCCTTTTCTCTCCTCTTATACTTTCTATTTTTCGCTCTCTCTCTTCTCTCTCTCTCCTCTTTTCTCTCTCACTTCTCTCTCTACTCTCTTCTCTCTCTCTATTCTTTTCTCTCTCTTTTTCTTTTTTTCTTTCTCTCTCCCTTCTTTCTTCTCTTTCTTCCTTCTCTCGCTTTTTAAACATTACTCGCATTTATTTTTAAATAAACATAATAACAAAACAAATGCCAATTCAATCAATGAAAAATGCAAAAGGTCTCGCTTAGTATATTGTTAGGGGATTTTCAAATCCATGAATAAGCACAAAACAAGTAGGCCATGCCAAAAAAAGGACAAATCTTCGAAAAAAGGACACTTGGCCGCCCTGTGTTTATCGCATCTGAAAAACATGGGGTCAACCATAGAGCAACCGAAAGAAATGCCATTTTATACAAATGCCAAGACATATGACCAATGGAAAACCAACTGACTGACTGACCCCTATAGACCAAATAGGTAACGGCGGCACCGAAAAAGCGCCGGCCAAGTGGACCAACGAATAAAGCACGAATCGGAGTGGGGCAAGTTGTAGAAAGCTGAGGAACATCAAAGAAACCGCCGGCGGATTGATGCCCTCCTGAAGGATTGGATGGATTTGCATTGAATAGGCCATTCTCTGCTGCCCTTCCTTTTCCTCAACGGACACTGGCACACACCGCCACCCCAAAGGCGATGCCGAAGCATTTTATTCATTGATTACAGTTGAAATAATTAGGTATATGATTCGAATTTTTGAATAAATTTTTCTAAAATAGATAAATTTCAAAAACCAAAATTTGGTCAAGAAGAAATTAAATTACAAAAATTTTTGCCAAAACAAATTTAGTGGAAAAATTTTTGAAAATTTAACCAAGTCGCCAAAAAATGTGATCGCGTCAAAAAAAATTTTTCATTGTATTTTTTAGAGTTGAGCGGGACCGGAACCGGGAATTCCCGGTCCTCCGAGGTCTCGGATTTTGAAAATATATTTCCCGGTCCCGGTAGGGCAACCGGGAAGGTAATAGTTCAGTTTGCCCCCCCCCTTTTTTCGAAAATTGTTTATTGTTTTCAAAAGTCATAAAAACACTAGGCACCGCCGTGGAACGGTCTACCTCAGTTGGGCGCCAGCACGTTTGGGCGCCAGCATGTTTTTGGACTATAACTTTTTTTCTTTATCAACCAAATCCAACTTGAATTTGGTTGACAAAGAAAAAAGTTATAGCTGAAAAGGTGCTGGCGCCCAAACGTGGCGGCGCCCAACTGAAGGGTCCGCAGTGGAAATAAAATCTAAGTGACATTACGCCATAAAAAAAAGGATTTCGGCAACCTGGATTTTTCCTGGACTGGATTTTCCTGGATTTTTGTCCATGAAATCCAGGTCAGTTAGGAAATCCAGGTCCAGGCTTTTTTCAAAATACCGATCTCTAATTGTTTTTTTTCCGATTTCATACATATACCTACATACATATGTATCATCCTACAATCTTTTAGAATTCAAATTTATTTTCGTTGTTTCATTTTCTTCGCAATGCTTCTCGCAAACCGATCGTTACTCTTGACTAGTTCGTTTTCGTTTTTATTTATGACATATTTCGATTTTGACTATTTTCACAGAGCGTTTCTTCGCCGTTGGTCCTCCCGGAATTAAGGGTTAGAATTTGTTTTAATTTGGACAATTTAAGTCGGAACAAATTTTGGTTTAAGCAACATACAAGCGGACGAAGCCGCACATGAATGTGGGTACAATTGGACATGTGGACCATGGGAAGACGACACTTTCGTCCGCTATCACAAAATGTCGTATCACATTTTTGGGGGGGAATTTCGCTTTATTTTCCTCATTTTTAGTGTTGGCAGCCAAAAAACAAGCAAAATTCCTGAAGTTTGTTCCGTTTGTTTGTTCCCTGCTCATCACTGTTTCCCATTTCTCTAGGTATGACGAAATTGACAATGCGCCTGAAGAGCGCTCGCGTGGAGTGACAATAAACGCGGCGCATTTGGAATACGGTTTGCTTTTGCAAATAAACCAAAGTTCTATACCAAGAAAAGCAAATGAAAAAAATAGCTCACCTTTTAAGTTTTGAATAATACCAAAATCGTTAAGAAAATGAAAAAGGTATACCGATTTAGGTCGAAGTAGAAAAAAAACATTTTGGACAAAATCCGTTAACAAAGGTCGTCGCCCGGGGTGTGGGTGCACCCCCCCCCCCCCCCAAGCCGAAATCCTGGGACCGTCCCTGAGTTCAGGGCCTACTGGACAACTAATAATAATAGAACTTAAATTATTAAAAAATGATCTCCGTTTGACTTCTTTTAATTTCTTAAATTTTGAGCAAACTCTTTTTTTTGTCAGAAACTGACAACAGACACTACGCCCACGTGGACTGTCCAGGCCATGCGGACTACATAAAGAACATGATCACCGGCGCAGCACAAATGGAGGGCACCATTTTGGTGGTGGCCATCACTGACGGACCAATGCCACAGGTAAAAGAAGGAAAGGGGACGGACAGAACGGAACGAATGGCGTACCTCTACCCCCTACGCACATTCATTTTTCAATGTTTTGACGGCATAGTAAAATGTAAAACACCTTCCCTTTGTAGACCCGTGAACATTTGCTGTTGGCACGTCAGTGTGGCATTCCGCAGGAGAACATCTGCGTGTTTTTGAACAAAGTGGACGAAGTCAGCGACGCCGAGACGCGCGAATTGGTCGAAATGGAGGTTTGACATTTGTCATAAACTTATACATTCAATCAAACCCATTTGTCAGGTGCGCGAACTGCTCAACGAGTTCGGCTACCCGGGTGACACGGCTCCGATCATTGCCGGCTCGGCACTGTGCGCCTTGGAGGGCACAAAGCCGGAGCTTGGGGAGGAGTCTGTGAAATCGCTGTTGGAAACTTTAGACAGTTTTTCGATCCCAAAGCGAACAAAAGAGGACGAACCATGGATGCCGGCGGAGAAAGTCTACACAATCAAAGGTTAAACTGGGGGAAATAAGGAGGGGATAGCAAATTTCCATAACAAATGAAAATGGTTGAATTGTCCATCCATCATTTGGAATTTTAGGCCGAGGTACGGTGATCACCGGCAAATTAGAGCAGGGCACGCTGAAAAAGAACGACAAAGTGACCATTGTTGGACTGGGTAAAAAACTGGACACCACAATCGCCGGTAAACCCAATGGTTTACTCTCGTTGTTTAAATTATTATTTTGTTTATAGGCTTGGAAACATTCCGCAAAACAGTTGATCAGGCGGAGCCCGGGGACCAATTGGGTGAGTGATTAACGAACAAATGACACATTTAGTTTAAAAAACTGAAATATCGGAGTAAGTCGTTTTCAAAAAAATTTATTGAAATTTCAGATTTTGAAAATTTTTTAAATCTCCAATATTTTTGCTCGTTCCTTCCACCCGTTTTTGTTCAGGGGTTCTGCTCAAGGGCCTAGGTCCGAAGGACGTGCGCAGGGGAAGTGTGCTGCTCAAACAAGGCCAAGACACGCATTTTACGGACAAAGTTAGAGCGCAGGTGAGCGAAATACAATGGCCGTTTTTTAGACCACGGTTTTTTAAACATTTTTTAATTTAACTGCTAACAATAAGTTCTTTATCGGCACCGCCGGGCTTCTCCCCCCTCCCCAATTCCCCAAATTTTTTTTTGAAAAACCGCGCCGCAAATAGGGTCTATTTGATGGGGTTTTTAAGTTTTTTTAAAAGCTGATTTTCCTGTTATCTGCAAAAGTTCATGTCATTCTGTTAATGATTAAGAAAATCACCATTTTTAAATTTTTTAACTCATTAGGGTATTCATTGTTTGCTAACAATAAACAAGACGCACGCATTCACAGATTTACTTGCTGAAACCGGAAGAGGGCGGCTCCAAAATGCCTTTGGCCCACATGTTCAAGGAGCACATGTTCTCCTTGACTTGGGACTCGGCCGCCACTGTTATGTTGCAGGGCCGTGACTTCGTCATGCCGGGCGAGGTGGGAATTGTCTGGCAAATTGGTCACCGGATTTAAAAAGGGGGGGGAGGGCTATTAAAAAAAACTTTTTCCTCAATTGCTTTCACAGTAATATTATTTTCATTGTTTTTCCTTTCCCTTTCAGACGGTGGAGCTCGAATTTTTGTTCAAGTACTGTTTGGCGGACTGTTCAATTGCATCCAATCCTTTCTCTCCCTTTTTCAGCACTCCCCAATTTGTTCGTCCCCAACAGCGTTTCACTCTCCGCCATGACAAAACCACAAGTTGGTTTTGTATATTTATTATGAAATTGGCAGTTTCCTCGAAAAAACGAAAATTCAATCCCAATCGCCGATTAATTAATTAATTATTAATTTCCTTTGTGAGTTACGCTTTTCCGCTTTCAGTCGCCTGCGGCGTCTTTTTGGAGGCTCTTCCCGAGTCGGAGGGCGAAATTCGCGACAAAAAGTGGAGGAAAATGCAAATGCGAGGAGTGATGGAAAGTGAGGCCTTTTGAAAATCAAAAATTGTTTATTTGTGTTTGATCCTTTCTTTTTCATCGTATTTCTGTTTTCTCATTTTTCAGGGATTGGTTTCAATCCGTTCGGCAACCGATCGTTTGAGAGAGCGTGCAAAGTGAGTTTTATTCGCTGCCCAATTTCATTCATTGGTACTTTCCTAGTTTACGGGGTATTTTTAACATACATTTTCAGATTCCTATAAATGTGTTTAGAAATTGATGAAAATAAGTTTTAAGGGGTTTTAGGGTCGCTGATCACGACGAATACAGCACCCATTTTTGCCAATTTCGAACCCTTGACCCGAACTCGAACAATAATAAAAATAGAAAATTTGTATGGATGATATCCTTATTGGATCTTGCCGATGAGGGTAATCTTTGTACAGGAAGAATAAAATTCGAAAATTGTATGGATGGTACCCTCATGGGTATCTTGCCAATGAGGGTATTATTGATACAGGAAGCCTGACAATTCTTTGTCCATGTACAGCTCATGTAGTGAACGGTAGCGCTGATCTGAGCCCGGATTCGTGATCAGCGACCCTAAAAACCCCTTAAAACTTATTTTCATTAATTTCTAAAACACATTTATAGGAATCTGAAAATGTATGTTAAAAATACCCCGTAAACAAGGAAAGTACCCATTCATTTTAATCAGGCACATAAGCAGAGGGATAAGGCAGTTGTTCTCCTCCCCCACAAATTTTTTCGGAAATGTTTAATTTTTAGCAATTTTACCCTACATTTTCCCTGGCGTTGCCTAACATCACTGCCGGATCCCAATTTTCTTATATTTGTGCCAAAATTTGTTTCGAAATGGCTACAAATTTCCCCATTTTTTCTCACAAAGCCAGAAACTTTTGAAATTAATCCTCCCCCTTTCGCTTTCAGCCTGACTATACCAATTCGCCGAAGGACAACCCGGCCGAGGCATTGTTCAAAGCCGAGGCAAAAGCATAGAAAGAACTTTAGCGAGGGGATGACTTTAGATGAAGGATTTGTTTTTTCGTTTATTAAATCATTCATTTGCGTTTCATTTATTTGGCGTTCTGTTTTATTCCATGATAAATTCCTCTTTAACCAATCATTGCTTTTGCTGTTTCCCTCTATAATAAGATTCTCCCCTCCCCCTAACTCACACTTCTGAGCAAATTTAAGACTTTTTAGAGAGTGTTACGGGGCGAGAGTGGGGTCGGTAATACTGCCGATGGTAGCCCCCCTTTTGAAGAAATTTTTTTTTTGTTTTCATAGGCAAAAAAGTTTAGGCCTAAAAAAACGACCAAATTTGTGACCCCTCCCCCTCCCATTCTCGTCCCCCTTTGTCGCTGATCAGACCGGTCAGCAACATTAGGTGAAGAGGAGCGGGAACCAAGCCCGCCTCAGCTGGGCCAAGCCACACTTGGCCAGGCCGTCAGATAAAGGATTGGCGACAGTAGCAGTTTTGCATAAAAATAAGCATTGTTGAGGTTTTTTCAAAATTCATAAACTTCAAAACCATCATTTGCCCTTTGAAAAATAGCAAAATGATGATAAATCAGCAGAGTTGGGAGCCCTGCTTATCATTTATTGGACGCACAAAGTGCAATTAAGCCTTCAGCAGCAGCACCTTTTGCCTTTTGCCCATGGCTTTTCGTTGACCCACCGAATTTTGTCTTATCACCAAAATTCTGAGATAAGGGCGGAGGGAATATAAAACGGATTAATGAATGAATGACCAAATGAAACGAAAAGAAATGAATTCGCCTTTTGTGGCGCTTATCTCCGCCGACAAATAAACGTGGAAAATAAATGAATGTTTTGATTTTGTGAACATTTATTTACTCTCCTTTTTCACCTCTCTGTGCATTAGTATTTATGCGGGCTTTATTTTTTCATTTTTTAGTGCAAGAAAAGTATCCAAAAAAGTGATATTTATTAATTATTTTTAAAATTTAATTTGCTAAATAATAAAGCATAACTAAGCTCATAATCTAATTAATCAATCTTGGCATTGGAAAGTATCAAGGTTGGTTGAATTATTTGAAGTTTTACCTACAGTTTTGTATGACCAAAAGCATAGGCCACATTTAATTTCTTTATAACTTTTTTCAGAAAAATTCAATTTTATTTTTATTTGTATTTATTTGTTAGTAGACAAAATATTTCTCCCATTAAAATGATAAATTAAAAAAATTTTTATTGAGTTTCGAAAAAAGTTATGAACAGAATAATTAATTAAATTTTTTGTAAATTTTTGCTAGATAAAAATATAAGATAGTAGAGTTTCCAATTCCAAGATTGGTTAATTAGATTAAGTTTGAGCTTATTTATTCTTTAGCAAATAAATTTAACTATTTATTATTTAAATAGTATTATCATTGATAATTTTGTAAATGGTTTTTTCCCAAAAATAATCAATAAAATAATTTCATGTTTACTTTATAAATAAATTTTCCCAGAAATTCCTCCACTTTAAAATGAAATTGCTTATTTTTGATGATTACGAGGCGATGAGCGCTTTCGGCGCCCAATTGGTCGCTCGGAGAATAAACAACGCTTTGGGACAACGAAAAGTCACTGCCGGCGAAGCGAATGTGCCAAATGGGCGCCCTCTGTACTCAGTTGGCCTTCCCACCGGTGGGACAAAATTTGGCTTCTGAGAGGCCATTAGTGTTACTGAATGCTTTGGTCTTTTAAATCAATTCCTGATCACTTTTTCAATCTGATCATTTCCTATCAATGGAAATCATCTCTGATCATTTGTCGGTCTTGTGCCATTGTTGACCGATTTTTGCCATTTTTTTTGTCGTCTTTTTGACTAAACCGTCACACCAATTGCTACCCTTTCTAATCAATTTTTCCGATCACCTTTCAGGTGGTACCCCTCTGGGCATGTACCGTAAGCTGACGGAGGTGCACAAGGCTGGCCAAGTGTCGTTTGCCAATGTTGTCACCTTCAACATGGACGAGTAGGGAAAAGCGGGCGCATTTATTAGTGCCATTTTGTGTGATCGAGTCAAACCGAACCAGCAGTTAAATCTGCTGATCGATTTGATTAGAGTAGAATAAAGCGGGACCGGGAATTTTAGGCAAAAACGGACCGATAGACTTTCGTCTAAGAACCTGGACCAACGGGAAATTTTTCTAAAAAAAATATAATAAAAATTTTAAAAAACATTACAAGCAAGTAACTTTGAACCCATGCCCAAAAGTCCAATGAGTTTTGGAATTAACCCGGCCTTTTAACTCGTAGAATTTTTGATATTTAAGAAAACGATTTGGATGAGCACAAAAGCGATGTTTCGATAAATATTAGTTACAAATCCCATTTATTATTTTATTATCATTTTCGCTATTTTCAGACCGAAGACAAATTTTATTCAATGAAATTATTGCCGAAATTGAAAAGAAAATATCATTTTTTTATTAAAATCATTGAAAAATTTCGGTATTTTGACAAAAACTTTCACAAATAAAAACGCCATTTTTGTCAGATTTTTCTAAAAAAAATGGTACAACACAGCACCACCCTCGAATAGAACGCAAAAATGAAATATTATTTATCAAAAATCCATTTATTTTCAAATAAACAATTAATTTTTTTAAATGACCAGTATAAAAAAATGCACAAGAGAGAGATTGAATTGATCAGAATGTAATGTGATTTGGAACGGAAGTCTATGCTTTTCGCCCTATTAACCGATTTTAAGTGAATTCTTTAATCATGAAATGATTGAAAATGTCTTTTACTTATCCTAAGGTATGTTGGCATTCCTCGCAACCATCCGCACAGTTACCACACATTCATGTTCTCCAATTTTTTCCGGTGAGTACATATTTTGAAGAGACAGAAACAATTTGAGGACCCATTTTTATGCAATTGACCTGCGTGAGAAAGAAAATTAAAGAAAATCGGAATTTTTCGGGAAATTGATTGAAGCACCTTGAAGACTTAAATTTCAAAAATAATTTTAAATGTGAAGAACGGGGAAAACTTTTAAGTGAAAATACGGAGTGAAATCCTGATGAAAAGTTCCTAACAAATAATTTGAAGCATTGACATATTTATGGTTGAAATAATATTTGCCTCTGATCAGAGTCATTCATTCACTGGTCGCCCTCCAATTTTCCCTTTAGGCACATTGACATCGATCCGTCCAATGTTTGGTTTTGTCTCTCCGCCACTAATTTTGTGCCCCCCCCCCCCCCTCAAAAGGTTCATATTCCGAATGGAAATGCCGTCGACCTGAACGCGGAATGTGCAAACTATGAGTAAGAAAGGGGCGACACGATTTGCTGATCAATCAATTAACGCATTTTCACCATTTTTAGGCGTTCAATTGCCGCTGCCGGAGGCATTGATTTGTTTGTGTCCGGTGAGTGATTGAAAAAGCATGGGACATTCATTGTGTTGAGGTTTTGATCCGTCTGTTTGGCCCAACTTAAGCTCTGATCAATTGGACTGGCAATTTGACACAAATGGCATTATTTCTGCCAATTTAGGATGGCATAATACGCACAAAAATGCTTTTTTAGCTTGGTTTTTGGTGCTTATAAGACACCTTTTTTATGTCCTCCCTTTGTGCCCTTTTCTTGTGCCATTCCCAAACTGCCAACTTAGTGATCAGTTCTTGTTTGTCTTCCCTGGTCAACTATATTGTCTGATCCACCGGATTTAGCCAATCTGTCTGTTTGATCCAACTTTCTGATCAGCCATCTGCTGATCTCGTCTGATTTTCGTATTGTTAAGGCATCGGTTCGGACGGACACATCGCATTCAATGAGCCCGGCAACAGTTTAAATGTGATTTGTTTTCATTTTTATCATTAATTGGAAATTTGATTGATCCTCCAGTCATATTTCATTAGTATATTCTGCTCAACCAAATGATTTACCGTAACATTTGGTACGGTGTTTTGGGCCGAAATAGGGAAAATTGGCACAAAAAGCCAAATTTAAGGGGGGGGGGGGGGTAAATTCAGGAAAAATAGCAACAAACATATTCCCTACTAATAGCATTCAGTCCAACTTTTGTCTCACCACAGAGTCGGACGCGTGTCCAGTCGCTGGACCCCGAAACAATCGCTGCAAATGCGCGCTTCTTTGACGGTGATCGGAGTCGGGTGCCGAGAAGGGCGATTACTGTGGGCGTTGGCACAATAATGGAGGCGAAAGAGGTGTTTAGTCCGAATTGGATCACTAATGTTGCTTCTTGTTGCGGTTAGCATGACACATCATTCGCTGACTTCAACCCTTACTTTAATCAAATCCCCAAATTTGATCAGTCTGCTTATCTCAACAGATTATTCATTACCCTTGGGATTGATCAATTAGATGTTGTTTGATAAGGTGCCATAGATCGCCAAAAAATGGCAATTTAAGGGAAATGCTTTTCCATTTCATTGGGCCACAATTATCATTTTATCTTTGTGATCAGAATCGGCTGCATATTTCAAAGCATTGGTTTTTCCCCTTTTTGAAGGTGCTTTTGCTCGTGAACGGAGCGCACAAAGCCCGCGCATTGCGCGCCGCGTTGGAAAAGGGCATTTCGCACATGTGCACCGCCAGCGGTGGGCGAAGGGGGCGACCGGTGCCAAACGCTTACTTCTGAAAATATCTAAAGTCTAATGCCCAGTTTACTGTTGGTGCCGTGTTCCTACAGTATATTTTCCGTGTGCTGGGTCGTTTCTTAAAAACTGCCAAGCTGTAGGAAAATAAAAATGTAAGACATAAAAATTCGTTTCTTGGCCAATTTCAACCAAATTAATATTTCATGGTATCATTCAATAGCTCCATGTGTTATCTATCAGAATATTAATTATTGTCATAAAACTTCAATAAGTATTGAGTCAGACTTTTTTATCCATAACTTTTTTAAAATTCAATGAAATTTTATGAAATTTTAAAGATAAATAGAGAATTCTTAGGGCTATAGAATGATATTAATTAGGTTTTTGTTAAGCACTTCAACAGCACCCGAACTGTGTGTGGCTGGTGGATGAGGTGCGTTATCAGTTGGGTTATAAAATGTCTGCTGATCGATCAGTCTTTGTATTGTCTGATCAGTCATGTTTTGGGGTCCATGACTACTGATTTGAATTGGCCTATGAAGTTGGCTTAGGACAAGCAGATCATTTTGCTAAATTTGTTTTGTGGTTAATCTTGCTTGGATGCCCAACTTGATCAGATTTATGTCGTCACTGATCGATCACTGTCCTGTGCTTATTTGCCGGGACATAAATAAGCTCTGCTGATTGATCACCGTCCATTTCAGGATGCGACGATGGAATTGAAAGTTAAAACGGTATGGCAGCTAATGGGCGCGCCCGATTGATCAGATTGAATGGGCCGCTTAAGGTGAAATATTGGAAGAGTCAGCATGAAGAGAATGTGCGCGAGTTGCTTGGCGAAGGAGAAGCAACTGATCAGTCCCTTTTGAACTGACGCACTCAGATCAGCAGCAGAGGCTGAGAAGCATGATGATAAACACCGAACACCTCATACACATTTTTAATTTTGGCATTTTGTTCAATTTCACGATTTTTTTACTTTAATGCCATTCAAAAAAATTTTTTCAAATGCAAATAATGCAATCCGAGAATGGAAGTGCAGAAAGTGAACTAAAATTTAATCCTAACTTTGAGAAATGCGTCCGCAACCAATTTTAAAGCTAAACATTTAGGAAATCCCAACATTAAAAAATGCTTAAGAATCGGAAATTTGAGAAAAGAGGCGTCACAATTCGAGAATAATTTTTCGTGCGACGAACATTTTTGAGAGCTTATTCAAAAGGCCTCTCTTCTCCTTTAAAAATAAAATTGAAATTGAATAATTATTTTTCTGGCAGTTACCTAATCAACGTCTCAAGGCTTTTTTAGAGCTACAGATCGTTCAATGACCTTCTGCTTCTCCCTGCTGATCAGTCATTTAACTCTCTTACAAAGTCACTGATTTATTCATTTTCGAGTTTACCTGTCAAAATGTGGACTTCTGATACAATTTGATCACTAAATTCCCAGCTCATCCATGAATTATTCACTTCTGATCAGTCCCCCCCCCCGCCAATTTGCCCCCCCTCTCTCTCCAATCATTTGACTCATCCTCAACTTTCACACATTCATTTCGTCCCATTTGCACAGCCATTCATTCATTGCTTAATTCATTGGTTGCTCCATCATTTGCACTTCTCTCTAATCACTCCCCCGGGGCCCCCTCCAAATTGTCCCAAATCGAGTTCCTTTCCTTTCCTTCCCCTCCCATTTCTCCCATTTGCTTCTGCTGATCCCTACCCCTCCCCTTGGGCGCTTACATAATTGCTGCTGCTTTTTCACGCATCCCTTCTCCCCCCCCCCCCCCCCCCCCCTCCCTCCCTCCGCTGCTCGTCCGTCTCAATTACCTTTTGACTATGACAAAACAACACACATTCCCCCCCCCCCCCGCCGCCGATCAAATTTTTCCTATTAGGCGCACGTTGTTTTATGTGTTGTGTGTGCGTGTTTATGCTTTAACCCCCCCCCCCCCCCCTGTGCTTTCATCCCTCTCACCCCCTCCCCTCCCCCCTTTTTTTTTACCCCTTGCCCCGATTTAGAAGCGATTATCCAAATCGAAGAAAGGCGGCATCCCACCTTGTTTTTGTGTCTTTTATAATCGTGAATTTCATTTGGCCCATAAACAACTGCTTTTTCTGTCCCCCCTAAAATTCTCACCCAAACTTGACAAACTCTCAATTTTTAAGACAATTAAAAAATGCTTGTCCTGCTGATGTTCACCGTTTTGGTGTTCCTTCGTCGTTCGTTCGCTTTGTCTCCCTTTGTCCCTCTGTTTTTCCACCCCTTTGGAATTAACGACGGAACGGAGCTGTGGGCATAATAAAGTCCAACAACGAAACAGCATAAAAAAGATTTTTTTTTTTTTTGGTGGGACTGGGGGGAAGCAGACGAACACTGCTCCACAAAGCCCCGTCCGTGTGTTTTCTTCGCGCTTTTAATGACAACGAAAGGTTTTTTGGGTGAGGGGCGGCGGAGGGGGAGAGGGTACGTTTGAGGTGAAGTACAGGGGAAGAAGAAGAAGAACAGAGATTACGCCGGGCGGGGAAAAGCCGGGGGCAAAGGGGCGGGGAGGGCGCGGGGCACAGGGGGAAACAAGTTTTCTTCCCTTTTGCGCCGCGAAGGTCCGTGCCGGAGGGCAAGGGCCTCTAAGGCTAACGACGACACAGCGACAAAGACCAAAAGGGAGCATTTGGCTGCTTCTCACCCCCCCCCCCCCCCCGCCTCTCCACCTGTGTGCTTTTCGTCGTGGTAAGGGCCCTTCTTTCTTCGCGCGAGGCGCGGACCCCCGGGGGCAGGGGACAGTAGAACTCCTTTTTCGCCCTTTTGTCCGTCCGTCGCGCCCCGTCGTTGTGTCTGCTGATCCCCCCCCCCCCCCCTCTCTCTCTCTCTCACTGCTGCACCACACTTTTGCCCTTCGGCGCGCGCCAGTGCAAACGGTTCAATTCGCCACCCCCAGCAGCATTTCCCTCACCGGCGGTCCCCGGAGGGGGGGGGGGAGGCAATTCGGACAATTTGTCATCTTTGTCATCCATCCCCCAATTCCCAACCCTTTGTCGCGCACGCAATGCATTTTTTATTGCCCGAAGCGCTTTTTAATGGAGGGGCGGCGGAGGGGGGGGGGGGGGGGGGATAACCAGAGCAGCTGATCGGGATGACCGTGAAAAAAATATTTGGGACAAGGGCACACTTTTGGACGCCTCCGCCGCCATGGGGGCAAAAGGGCGCCAATCTCTCCCCCCCCCCTCTCCCACTTTGTGGGGACAGAGAGTGTGTCAAGGCTGTTGGCCCAGCAGCCCACCACGCAATCCGAGCGGGCGGGAGAGAATTGGGGCGGTTGGGGGGGGGGGGGGTACTCACCCCCCCGGGGGGATTGTTCATGTTTTGGTGTTGCACTTTAGTCGGCGGTCCGATTTTCCAATCACTTCCGTCCATGTACTTGATGTATTTTTTTGCTGCCTTCCCTTCTCTCCGCCCCCTTTTCTGATTACTTTGGAGCAAAATTGGACCTCCCCAGTTTTGCTGGCTGATTCATTCCTCATCCTGAAACTTTCAAAGTGATCGCAAAGCATTTTCATTTGGAAAACTGCTCAATGTCAGTTCCCTCTCCTTTCAGCATTTCACATAACCCATCCCTTTCCCCTGCTGATTGTTCTCCCAGCTGTTGATCACTTTTTGTCAATCTTTTCCAGGCCCAACTTTGATCAGAATGGATTAAACTTTCCCACCCTTCTTTTTTTGGGTTTCTATAAACACACTCGGCGCTTTTTTCTGGCGACCCGCCCCTCGAAATTTATCCCAAAAGTCCTCGGTTGGGCCAATTAAGCCCATTGTCGTCCTATTCTGGTCATTTGTCACAATTATCATCCCGTTGAAGAGATCATTGCCCCGCCCATCCATCCGCTGCCCATTATCACCATGTCATCATTATTATCCTCCCCATATCCCCCCCCCCCCCGGTGCGTCCGTCGTAAATTATTTTCATTGTTTTTGTTGTAATCGTTGTTTTACTTGCATGTTGTGTGGTGGTCATCTCTCCCATCATCATCATCAGCTGTTGTCCCTACCCCATTTTTTGGTGCCGGCGATTGCTTTTGGAATTGGGCGACCGCCGACGAGGGGGGGGGGGGGGATGAATGACAATGACAATGACTGCTGTTGCTGGGCTAGGGGTGGTGATGAGGTTGTGCTCTATGCGCCAGGGGAGGGATTGGTTGGTGGAAGCCGCTTCCTCCCCCCCCCCCCCCTCATCATGGCTTATCCTCCCTCTACCGGCGCCGCAGGGTGGCGGGTGCATCAACGGAGGAGGACCGGATCGATGTGTTGAGTCTCCCCTCCCCAGTCCCCGCTTTTCATGTACCAATAGGAGAGGAGGAATGACTGACTAGTCAATGGGGGGAGGGGGGCACAACGTTGGCGCAACTTCCCTCCCCTGGGGGATAATGTGATCGGACAGAATTGAATTGGCTGAGAAAAAGATAATGATGATGGTGATCAGAATGATCATTAAACCTTTTGTTTTCTATTCCTCATTGGAATTCAACGGCAACTCCATGCCGATCACTTACTTTATTCACTCAGTGTGTATATCCGGCATTTGGGGCTTAGATATTCCGATCAAATTGTTAAAACAAAAGAGCACTCCCCATTTCGATATGATTAGCACTCTCACCCCTTTAATCAACTTCTTTATTTGCTTGACCAACTCAACACATTCGATCATTTGCCTGATCACTTTAGTCCCCCCTTGGGTTCCTCTTTGCCCCCTCCCTTTAGTCTGATTAAAGCTAAAGCCACATCCGATCAGAAATCCAACATTCTCCGATTTGCGCTCCCATTTGGTTTACAATTTCCCCTTCTTTTCTGTCTGATAAGGTTAGCACTTCCAATCAGTGGATTGACAAATTAGTGTCGCCCCGAATCTGCCCCCCCCCCGTTGTCTGATCAGATCAGCAGATTAACAAGTTGTCCGATTTCCTTTTCCCATCTGTGTCCCCATTTAATTGGGTTGCCCAATTGGACCGGCTCATCCCCGTCGCCCCGGCGGCCCCTCAGTTCCGCCCAATTTTCACTGCTTCACCCCTCCCCCCCCCCTTTCCTCCGATTACATTTGGCTAACACAAATTGCGCCCCGTAGTCTCAGTGTTGTGTTTGCTGCATGCACCAAAAATTCTTCTGGCTGATCAAATTGGCTTCAGCCGGGTATGGGCGGAGGGGCTTCAATAAGAAATGATCAATGGCGGGGGGGGGGGGAGAATAATGGGAGAAGAAAAACGGATGAATGGGGCGGAGGGGTGGGAATGGGGAAACATTCATCCCCCCCCCCCCCCTCCCCGCTTTTCATTGTGTATTTGTCACCCCTTTCCCTCCCCTTTTTTGCGTCATTTATTTCCCCCCCCCCGCCCCCTCTCTCTTCCGATCAGTTTCGCTGATCACTTTGCAGCATACGCACAAAATCCTTTTAAAGCGAAGGGCACAAAAACAGTGTGTTGTTTCTCCCGCCTTCCCACCCAGTGAGTGATTAGTGATTCATCATTGTCCCCCCTGACTGGGGGGGGGGGCTCACAGTGCGGCGTCTTCGTCATTCAATCATTGCTTCACCCGCGCCATCCTCCGCCACGGCGGAAAACCTCCGAAGAGTCAGCATCCCCTTCCCCCCATCCGCTTAGGCTTCATCTTTTCCACGAATTTCCGAGACCTAACGCCCGAGCTCGAGCTTTTTAAGGTCTGAATCGACTGCGAAGGCCCTGCTCCTTTTCCCAAATGATTAGCTTGCTCCTTCTGTCACCTTTTATGCTTCATCTCATCCTTTTCCTATCCATGTTCACCCCTCCCCCGCCCCCTTTTCCCCATTTATTCACTGGTTCTTCCCCATTTCCCCTTCCCCTAAAAAAAGATGCTCCTTTCTGGCACTGCATTTCCTCGGCTTCATCCCTATCATCATCATCATCATCTTCATCGTTTTCCTCGTGCCGCTTCGTTCGTGACGCTTCATTTTCCGCTTTTCCTCGCCCTTCTCTTTTTCCTTGCGCCCCCTTTTGTTCGTCCAATGCTTCTTCATTCCAATTCGTCGTCCTCCATCACGAATTTTGCGCTTCTTCCCGGCCTTGAGCCGATGAGCGGCTCCGACAAATTTGTTGGGCCCAAATATTACGCCATTGTGGAGCGGGTGTCGAGAACAAAGCCGCAGCAGCAACAAAAACGGCATCGGAGACAGGCAAAAGAAACGGGGGGGGGGGGGGGGAGACGGATCATCAACAGCTGGGGGAGACATGGGCTCACTCAAAGGGCTTCTGGGCCTAAATTCTAGTCGTTAGCAGAAAATTGTACAAAATTGAATGAAAATGCCAAATTTAATTTTATTTAATATGCATCAAATATTAAAATGCTTTATTTAAGTGCTTTTAAATTTTATAGTTCAGTTAATTGTTTTTTTTCTCAGTTGAAAAAAATTTGCTGATTTAATGGTTTAAATTTTAATTATTTTCAACAAAAAATTTAAAAAATATTTTCGATTGACTACAATTTGTCTCTCTCTAAATGCACTTTGGTGCTTCTTTCAGCGAATTCTTAAAAAAACCCTGGCACAATCAATGCCATTAATAACAACAATTCAGGTGATCGCCGGCCAGGTGTACGAATGGAGCTCCAACATAATCCCATTCCAAATTTGGGGCGGCGATAGTCAGTTTTTTTTGTTACGTTTTCGAGAGTCTCATCTCGTTAATTGCTTTTCCAAAATAAAAGCTTTATACCGCTCCCCTCAATTCAGCAAAGTTCCAAAATCTGATCAGAAGGGGCATTAAAATGTGCGTGCATCGATCAGTCCGCCGTAATTGCCTCCCCCCTTTTCCCCCGCTTTTCAGGTGGGAGGAATCGACCTGCTTACGGTTTCCGCGAGAATGTTCAGGCAACAGATGCGATCAGATATGTGCTAGAGCGGGGCGACAGGTCTGATCAGAGAGGGATGATAAGGAAATTGATCGGAGAATGGGAGAGAAAGAGTATTAGCTGATCAGAGAAAGAAGACATGATTGGTCGGTCACCCCCAGGCACTGATCAGAATTGTAGTAAGGGAATTGATTACCGCCTCGGATAACTCCGATCAGTTCTCCATGTTGGGCTCATTCTGTTTGATCAGTAGCGTGTGATCAATGTATGAAATCCCTGCTCATTTTAGCTGCTTCACTGAGTACATCGGTCGCAATGGCGGCTTCCAGGACATTATCATCGGCTCGGAATGTGCCGAGGTTTCTTGTTGGTGCCAATGGCCAAATTTAATGGTTGACACTTCCTCTGACCATTAAGGAATATGTGGTGGCACACGAAACGGGGCACGCCCTGGGCTATTGGCACACACAGTGAGTTTCCGCGTGCCGTAAAGAACTAAAATAATAATTGCTTGTTTGGCACAATTCAGTCAACGGCCCGACCGGGAGAAGTACATTAGCATCAACTGGAGGTTGGCCCGGTGTAAAAGTAGAGAACGGAAGAGAGCGGACATTTTGCCAACATTTTAGGAAATTTTTAATCTGATTTAAGTTTTTCAGGGCTTTTTTTTTTGAATTTGCCCGAATCGAAATTGCATTTATCAATTTACAAGTCCACTTTGGTTTATCAGCAGGGCCCGTTATATATTTTTTAAATATTTTTTTTTCGAATGAAAGGCACAAAAATAGAATTTACCAGTTTTTCTTTTCAATCAGAGCGAGTTTTTATCACATTAAAAAAACAAATTATATTTTGGCATTTTTGAGGTTTCAAAACTGTGCTGTATTCATTAGGCTTTACTTGATCAACAATACCACCACCACAAAACTAACCTTAGGCCTTTTTGGCATTTTTTGGAATGTCAAAAAGTTTAAATTCGATTTCGGCATTTCGTTTTGTCCGCTCTCTGAGAAAGGGGACGGGGAATTCTGTGGGGGCATGTACAACAACAGCTTACCAATTAACACACTCTGCTGAAGGAATGTGCTGGAAGAAGCGACCGCTGTAAGTTTTAAGCTTCTCCGTTTATAAATTATTAAAAAATAATAAATAAATTGTTGAAAACTCAATTTTTGATATTGAATTCCAATTTATAATCAAATGATACATATTTTGGTCAAAAAACATATGACATTTTGATCAATTATTAACACTTTCCATTCAGTCCTTCATGCCCTTCCGGTCAATGCTTCAAGTAAATGTTTATTATTTTAAATATTTTTTTGATAAATTAAATAATTTAATTAACTCTCATTAGCATGATGAATTGCGTAATTACCAACGCTCCGCCCCATTCCCACATTATCGCTAATTAATTGCCCTCTTCCCCTTCCCAGGCGTTCGGCATCAAACAGGTGGGTGGTGTTGGTGAGTGACGGAACTGATTGTGTTACGTGTACGTCCTGCTCATGCTTCGCCCATTTTCTCCATCATTCGAAGGTGTCCACTCGTCGAGCACCGTCAGTGCCAAAAGTTTTTTCCCTTTTCCCGCCGTTGAGTGCATTTGCTAATTAGGCCAATTAGTTGGCGCCCCCGGAATTTTTTTCAGAATTTTAACATTTTTCCAATGTTCGATAGCATTAAGCCTTGTCCAAATGATTGTTTTTCTCAATCAGAAATTTAAATGTCAAATGGGTGCCATGACAACTCGTACAATTGGTTAAGCCTTTGCTTTAGGCTTAGGCTTGCTTAGGCCTAGGCTTAAGCTTAGGCTTTATTTTGGAAAATACGAGGGCCTTTTGTATGAGTTGTGATTGACCCACAAATGCTTAACTGCGATGGATTGCCTTTCTGATCGGATCACCTGCTTTTTGATTCAGATACGACTACGGTTCGCTGATGCACTATCACGCGGTTGCACATGCGCGCCAAGTGTCCGACTTCACCATTGTGCCCAAGGAGCTCAAATACGTGACCACAATGGGCACCGAACGAATGGCATTTTTGGACGCCAAAGTGATCAACGGTTGTTTGTACAAAACGAATGATGTGCCCTGGGCATACGGTAACCGTATTTTCCTCCCCTTTCAGACATTTACTGTCCAAGTCAGTCTCTCCGCGATGAGATCGCTTCAAACAAATTTGTAATGGCACTTCTCCGTCCCATTACCCATTGTCAGATGCCTGCTCCGGTTTGGGCGAGTTGGGAAGACCCGTAAGTGACGTAGGGGAGAATTGGAAGGAATTTTCACGGGAGTCGAGACAAGGACTGAGCGAAGCTTGGCTTCGAAAACTTCGGGTTTTTTGGACTTCAAACTTTGAGCTTAGGGTAATTTACGCGAAGTGTCGGGAAAAATATACCTTCGCCTTCGGCTTTGACTGAGTGATAAGCCGAGCATCGTCTAGCCTTGGTCGAGACTTAGACACAACCAAAATAGCGAAAATCAGCTCCGGTGACACATGAGAATTGACTCATTTTAACAGGTTTTTCGATAAAATTATAATCACAACCAAATTAAATAATTTTTGTATAATACGTCTTGGAATGTTGAAAAAATTTCATTCTGTTCTCAGAAAGTTATGGCAATTTTGGAACATTTTTGGTCACACTTCTCTTTAAGAACTGAATGAAATTTTCTGAAACATGCGAATAGAAAATGATACGAAGATTTTTTTTGGTTTGAGAAAGGTTATCATGAGTTTTTCTTGGAAAATCTGTAAAATTAGCAGAGATTCGAGATTATTGCTCTGATCTTACCCCTGTTGTAAAAGAGGAACCCCCTCAATTTTCCTCATTCTCCCCCACCCCTTCGGCCGTTCAGTTGCGCTGCCAATCGGGCGGTTACCCGGACCCGAACAATTGCAACGTGTGCCGATGCCCTGAAGGATTGGGCGGCACCGAATGCGAACGGCTTCAGCCCTCAAGTGGGTCATTAGGGGGACAGAAAGCCGGGGGAAGGGGGGGGGAGGGATAAAACCAATGGAAAAGGAGGAAAAGCCGTGGCCAAAGAGGGGGAAGGGAAAATGGGGACAAAAGGAAGTGCAAGGAAACGAGGGAATTGTATATTGCCATCTCAGACTGTGGTGCCGAACTGCAGGCCTCCGACCAATGGCAAACATTGCGAAGTCCGAACGGCAAAGACATTCAGTGCTATTGGAGGATTACGGTGAGTGGGCACTTTCGTTTTGGTCCAGACACTTTTACCAAATATTAGTGATGCTCGAGACCGAAAATTTCCGAGACTCGAGACCAGGGCTTTTTTCAAAAAATATTCGTATGTACTTATAAATCGAAATAAAGTCTAGAACACAAGCCATTTGACTAAATATATGGTAATGTATATCATCCATGAAAAAAGTTGCCAAATTATATTTTTAAATGAAATTATTTTTTAGGTTTGAAAAGCCAAATTAAGGGTGTAGTCTGGTCTCGAGATGGAGATCGAGACTATCGGGCTACATAGTAATTATGCCACTTTCAGTCCGAAGAAGCAAGCCGAGTCCGTTTCCGCCTAAGCGACGGCGAAGTGAGTCTTGGCAATTAGTCGACCCTTGTAAAACGCTTTTTAGTTTCCATGCTCCTACGGCTGTCAGGTAAAATGGCGATTCTCCAACCGCTTCATTAATTAGCACATCTTTTCCCCCCTTTTCAGTCCTATGTCGAGATAAAGCACAAATTGGACGTTCGGCTGACCGGCTTTCGGAGGTCGGTTTGATTTTTGACATTTTAGCCAATCTTTCCGTCACACATTTCCCAGTTGTTGCTACCGGCCCAAGGAGGACACTGTGTCGGATGGGAACCAAATTTTTGTGATTTTTCGCCCCAACGGACGGACCGCGCGCTTCTCATTGCGCTTCATCCGTCAGGCGCCCTGAGACGGCGACGGCACCGCCCGTCGACGGTGTGCGCATGCCAATTCCATACGCGACCAAAACCGTTGTTTTGTGTGTTGTGATCCGGTAACAAAAAAGTGCTGCCAAATGATCTCCCCCCCCCCCACTTTTTTTTTTGCTCTGCTTCTTTTCGTCCACACTCTTTCCACTCTCTCGCTCTCTCTGCTGATCACCGGTTATGTTGTGTTATATTATTTTATGTAAGTACTGTTTTTTTTGTTGCACCATTTAAATGATCCTAATTTCTCTCAAATTATCTCGTCATCTCCTTAATCATCCACAATCACCATCAAATTTTCTAAACATAATTTGAGACGGGTGCCCCCCCCCCCTTTGCCCCTCAAAAAATTTCAATTCATTCATTCCCATTAAAATGTTGGAAAAAATTTTGAAAGAATAAATTTTGTATTTCCAGCAGAAAAATATGCATTTCGAATCATGAAAAGACAATTATTAATAAGCATTTGTTAGAATAAGAGCTGCGGGCCTCCCAGCAGCAAACATGGGAGACAGTGTAATAAGTACAGAAAAAGCGATCATTTTTAAAACGAATTGTCCGGACCTCGAGGGAGGTTATCGGCGGTGGCATTGGCCGAAAATTTTCGATTTTAATGAAAGCACCCATCCATGTCTGCTGTTGTGTGTGTTTTGAATTTGCACAATATCCAAATAATACCAATGTAATGAAAAAAAAAAACGACAAAAAAGCACTGGGAAAAGGGTGAAAAAAGCGACACAACAAAAAAAGACAATTATTTAAACACATACAGTACACCAAATGTGAGGACGGCAAAAAATGCTGAAGTGTTTGAAGTGAAATGTTGACAAATAAAGCTAAATTTGGCGAAGAGAGAGAGAGACAATGGAAAAGGCGCGCATTTAAATGATAGGCTGAAGAATATCGGACAAATGAGATCCCCAAAAGCATTGGAAAAACTCGTTCTTTAATTTATGTGGCAGCTTGGCGGCTTCTCCTCCTCCGGGTCTTTTTGCAGGTCGGCAAGAATTCGTCCACCTCGGAGTCCGACTCCGAAATGTCTATCCGTTTCAGTCCCGACGCGAACAGTCGATCACCGTCTGACAAAAATGTGACGATTGCCTTTTTTTCCATGTTAATTATCACTAGCGCGCGAGTTGCGTTCTCTCTCTTTCTCTTTTTTCTCCACTCTACTCCTCTTGTCTTTATCAGCTTTTTCTCTCAATCTCTCCATTTTTTTCACATTATCTCATTTGTCAACAACTTTCTCTCTCTCTCATTCTTATGTCTGTTTCTCTTTTTCTCTACTCTTTTCACCCCCCCCCCTCTTTCTTTAATCTTTCTATCAACTTCTTTCTCTCTCTCCCCTTTTTGTATCACTCTCTCTCTCTCTGTTTCTTTCTTCCTTCTTCCTCTCCCTCATGTCTTTCTCTGATCATTCTTTTATTTTGGCGTTTCGCCTTTTTTCGTCATCCATATTTCAAAAACTGACCAAACGAAGAGAGGCGTGAAGACAAATCATCCAATTCGTCCCCAAAGCCTTCCGAGTCCATGGCCGAGTCTGCCGCCGTCTCCGCTCTGTCCACCGACGGCACCGGTGCTCCGTCCCCGTCGATCAGTGCTTCTCCCTCACTTTCAGTGACCAGCTCCGGCATGAACGCGTCCAGCTCGTTGTCAGAAGCAGCTGAAGTTTGGTTTCACGATTTAATCAGGCAAATCTTTCGGCATTTATTACGTTCCAATGGGTTTTTGTCCGGCACCAAGTCGAGAAAGCATTTCAACAGTGGCCCAACGATGTACACCAGGGCCAAATCCTCCACCCTTTTGTAGCGCCGGTAGCAAATGGCAAACAGAGGTTGGACGACCAAGTGGAAAAGCCAGACGGACAACTGTTCAACATGGTCGGCGCATATTATGAGCAGCGGGCACAACACATGCTCGTAGAGGAGGGCGGCCGACGCGTAGGAAGCGCGGCCGAACATACGCAAAGCGAACTTGGCAAAGTCGAGGCAGGCCCTGAGCATGGAAAAAAGGGGTGATAAAGTGACAACGAATGATTGATCATGATATTTTTTTGGATCAAAATGATATTTTTTGGAGCTCGGGAGAGTTCAACTTTTTTCAAAACAAAGAGACAGAAAGAAACGGCACATTTGGCACAGAATTCTTAATGAAATAGAAGTTTGAAAAAAAGGAGAGAGAAAGGGAGCAAAGAGAGAAAGAGGAAAGGAGGGAAGAGAGAGGAGAAACAGCAAAATCTAAAGAAAAAAGGCGAATGAAGAGAGCGGGAAAAAGAGAGAAAACAACGAAAGAAAAGAGTTTGTGTTAAAAACAGGCACTTTTATGCACATTTTAAGCTTCGACGATCTGTTGCACGATTTTAACAATTTATCACCAGAATTCCCCAACGCGCTTTTTTGTATTCAAAATAGGATTCTCAAAAGGGAAAAAATACTAAAAAAATCTCTTCGGATATTACTTAATGATGAAACCTTTGCGAAAAATAAGCGAAAAGTAATCCTTTGGACTCGCCTCAGCCCAAAAAATGGATAGAGGTGAAAACTTGACAATGATGGGACTTATTTGTTAGTGGACAGCCCGGGAGGAGAAGAGCAGCAAAGGAACACAAACAGAAGGAAAGGACAAATCGCCGGAGGGGACAACAAATGGCGAATTGGGGAAAATGACAAAGATCAAAGGGAAAGGCCGCGGGGGACGACACCGAACAAAAAGGGAAAATCAGTAGGAAAATGTACGAAAATTGAAAAGGATGGAAGCAAAATTCAGGACCAAAAAAAAAAGAAAGAAATGAATTCAAATGGTGCTGCTTAATTGTTGATGTCATTTCTTAGAACCTAATTGTAAGTGCTCTGTATTAGCCTTCAAAATTTAAAAGATTTTTTGTTGACTTTCAAAAAGTTATGGTCTGAAGGACTCAAAAAGCAGTTTTTCATATATTTTTGGTCATTTTTTGTTGAAACTTAACGAAAGTGTAGGACTATCGAATGATATCAAAATTAAAAATTTGTTTACTCCGAGCAAAGTATGGGCATGGTTTTTTTGAGTAACGAACGACAATAATATAATTGAAACGAAATGAAATTGGAAGAGGAATTTTTGATAATGAAAGCAATATTAGCAAAACGAGGCCAAAGTTTGGAGGGAATGAAAAATAATAAAATTGGGCAGCCAATGAAACCAAAATGAATAATTTGGGGAACACACAAAAGAAAAACAATTAAAATGAGCATTTTAAGAAAACTCTGTGATAATGCATTAGATAAAAACAATTTCCACTTAAAATAAAAGTGGAAGTAAAAAAGCATTATTTAATTAACTAAATCCATTTTTATTGATTCTCGAAATGATGATGAAAAGTGATTAGAAAAGAGTGATCCATTTGCTTTTGATCGGAACCAATTTTAAAAGAAGGAAAGAGCGCAAAAAAGGTAAACGATTGACAATGCTTTTACAAATGATGGAAGAAAAAATGAAAAGAGTGTGGCGATTGGAGAGAAAAAACAGAGAAAAAGGAGCACAGGCGGAAATAGTATGTGAAATGGACGCGGAAATAGAGTTAGAGAAAAGGGCAAATTCACGCGGCAAAAGGAAGCGACGGCACCAAAAGAGACGAAATTAAATGGAAAAATTGTTTTTATTTCAAAGCAAAAAAAATAAATTCAAGAAAAAATCAAATTTTTTTTCATTACCTTGTATTATAATTATGAAAAAATTTATTAAGTAAATTTCAAATTCAAGAAAATTTTCATTTTCCTGGATATAGGCTTTTCAAAAAACCAAAAGAGTTCATTATGTGCGAGGCACCTGGACAAAAATGGAATGAAAAAGTTTGCCAAAAAATGAAAAAAAAATTTAAATTTATTTAAAAAAAAACCAAATCTGAATTTTTTTTTTTTAAATGATTCATTTTTGAAGATAAAGCTTCGGTTGTTGTTATTATTAACAATAAGCGGGGACAGTGACGAGGAAAACAAATTTTGAATTTTTGTAATTTTTAAAATTCGCCTAACCGTCCCATTCGGCTGAGCATCGGTTTGAGCCAATAGCAGCCGAAAACGTAGACGAACGCGTCCAGCAGACGGCCGAGACGGACGGCCATCGGTCGGAGGAAAGATCGACGGACAAACGACCAAAGATCGACCAGCCAACGGAAGCGGACAATGTACAAAAGGGAGCGGACAAAGAGAAGGCGAAGCGAGCGGAGGGGACAGAACAGACGGAGCTCAAGCCAATCCCAGGCGGACAAAAGGGAGGCGTTCAGACGGAGAGCGAACACTGAAAAAGGGGGAAAAGATTGGAATAAGGGGGAAAGTGGACGACGGGATGGGGGAGGTGGAATAAAGTAAAGACTATTGTAGAGAGAGAGAGAAAGGTAGGGAAAAATCCAAAAAGTAGAGGGGGGGGGCAGTTTTCCCCCCCTTGAAACAAATTTTTTATTTGAAAGATTTGTGTTAAGATTTTTAAAAATTACGGGAGGGGATGAAAAGAACCATGGGGAACCATGGGGGGAGCAAAGACAAAAACAAAATAAAGGGTAGAGGAAAAGCTAAAGTATTGAAAGAGGCAGCCCCATTGGGAAAACGCCAGAAAAGAGGGACCAAAATTACGACTGAATTTTTATTAGAAAAAAAAAAAAATTATTTTTTGTTTTTTAGTCAGTGAAAAAATAACAATGAAACCAAAAGAGAGCGGATTATGAATTTACACATTGTCAGTGGATTGAGCAAATGAACACAGAAACAAAAAAAAAGGGCAAAATATTTGGTTAGACATTCAGAGGCACTGAAATGGCACCGGCAATAAACCAATTTACGGAAAAAAACAGCGCAATAAATTTTATCGGATAAATTACACCCGAAAATTTGAAAAAAACGCATTAATTGAATGAATTGAAAATGTTCACCGGAAACCCATCGGAGGAGCACAATGAATTTGAGCCAATCCCAAAGGACGGCGAGCGGACGGAACACAAAAACGGCGAACAAATGTTGCAGCCGTTGGAACAGTCGGGCGGCGAATTTGGCAATGCGCGAATTTACACGACGGTGGGAATAAGCGGGGGCCAAAACAATGGCACAAACTGAAAAAAAATTCATTCCGTTCTTGCGCCCAGTTGTCCCTCGCCAAACGGACCCTAACTCCTCAAAAAGTTAGGTTTTGACCAAAAAAAGCGGCCAAAAAAGGATTGGGACCGGAAAAAAACGCATACTTTTAGTAATCCTACAAAAAAAGATGGGAACGAACCTGCAAAAAGTGAGCCAAAGAAGGCCCTCCTCTCGCGGCCCTCGTGCAATTCGTTGACCGAAAAGGCACACAAAGCGACGGCAAAAGACTGAAAAAAGGGGCAACAAATAGGCAAATCGCATTTAGAATTTTCGATTTTTTCAGTCAAAATATTCCCCACCACCCAAAAAAACAAAACAAAAAACAAACATTGAGAAAGTCGGCGAACACCCAGCGGACCAAACCCAACAAAAGGTTGCAGCTGCGATGGTCGACCAGCAAAAAGTCGAAGACAATGACAAAAACGATCAGTGCGCACAGCGCACGGAGTTGAACCTCCCGGGAAGTGTGAAGGGCGACAAAACTGACAAAAGGGGGGGGGGGTGAAAGTATGGACGGAGAGTTGGTGAACAACATTCGATTTTTAAGCCGTATTCTGTTCATTGGAACGGCCTAATCTCAGGAACCCACTCGGCCTGAATTTTGGTAATCCTTCGGAATTGGTGTCCCGACGGAAAAATGAGATAGAAATTTTCTTTTAGCTTTTTCTAGGGTAGAAAAATGCGCTGAGCACGAATCCGAGCTCAGATTTTGCAAAATCATTGATTTTGTCAATGATTTTTCATCAATTACTTGATTTTTTTTTTGAAAATTTTTGTTTTCTAAATTTTGTTTTCGCTAAATTCAATATTCTGAATGGTGTAAAATGCATAAATAGCTATAGAATGAGCCGTTAAATGTATAGGGAAGCCAAAATTTTAGGAAAAAAAAATTTTTTTCAAAAAAACCAAGTACTTGATGAAAAATCATAGACAAAATCAATGATTTTGCAAAATCTGAGCACGGATTCGTGATCAGCGCATTTTTCAACCCTAGAAAAAGTGATTTGGTAAGAAATTTTTTAAATTTATTTTTTCGCCGGGACACCAATTCCGAAGGATTACCTGAATTTTTGTGCAAATGACAAAAAATAAACATTTTCCAAACGCCGCCTATTGGCATATAATTATATGAGTTCCTTTCATTTTAGACGGTTTTTTCTAGAACTCGACCCGGATCCAGGCCTGGATTTTTCCTGGACCTGGGTTTTTGTCCAGGAAATCCAGGTCCAGGCCAAACACGAAAAATCTGGATTTCCTGCACAAATTTTAGAATTTATTATTTCAGGTGACCGATGTTTTTTTTCAGATTTTCAAAAAATGATTAAATGTATTAAAAACACATTATTATTGTAAATTAGATATTTTCAGAGGTTTGTAAGCAAATAATTGATTTTTTCAGTGTTTTGCAATTTAAAACAAATTAAAAAAAATCCAGGTCCAGGCCTGGATCCAGGTCCCTAGGAGCATGGATTTTTGTCCAGGAAAATCAGGTCCAGGTCCAAGCTTTTTTTAAAAGGTCGATCTCTAGTTTTTTTCCTTTGTTAAAACTGACCAAAAAACGGAATTGATGGACATCAAATAGGGGATGGACAACGGGTGCTGCAGACGAACCAAATCGAGCGCAAAAGAACGGAGCGAACTCCGCCAACGGCGAAGCATTTCCATGCTTTTCTCTGTCTTCTTCTGCCTGTTCTGTTAGGTCGTTCGTAATTATTTCGTTCGTTACTCTGAAAATAAAATGCGAAAATTAAAGGGAAACGAAAAGAGAGAAAATCAAAAAATGAGAGGAGCAAAGGAAAAACGGCAAATGACGAAATTAAAACAAAAAAGTGGAAAGGAAATAAAAGAAACCCCCGAGGGGAGGAGAGAGTAAAAGTGAAAGGCCGCCGATGACGGAGGACAAAATTAGAAACTTTATTTTTAAACAATCCATTCAACAAAAACGTAACATTAAATTGGAATTTAATCTTTACAATTCGGAATTCCGCTAAATAATGGCAAAAAGCGAACGATAAAAAATTTAACCCAAAATTAATGGGTTTTTGAAAATTGATTTTGCTGGCTTAAGTTCAAGGAATCAAAGCCAATTTCGTTTTCATTGTGAATTGAAGAATTAAAAATTCCGAGCGATCATTAATTAGAGTCACCCCCAACTCATCCATACCCAACTCATCCAAACCCAACTCATCCATATCCAACTCATCCATATCCAACTCATCCATACCCAACTCATCCATAACACTGCGAGTCATCGTCGTGGCATTTTCTGCTTATGCGAGTCATTGTCGTGGCATTTTCCGCTTATGCGAGTCATTGTCGTGGCATTTTCCGCTTATGCGAGTCATTGTCGTGGCATTTTTTTGATTGTGCGGTCTTGGCCGTGGCATTTTTATCATTATGCGGTCTTGGCCGTGACATTTTTGGTTATGCGGTCTCGGTCGTGGCATTAAATGCCACGGCAACGACTCGCATCGTGCTATGGATGAGTTGGGTATGGATGAGTTGGGTTTATGGATGAGTTGGGTATGGATGAGTTGGGCATGGATGAGTTGGGTATGGATGAGTTGGGTTTAGATGAGTTGGGTTTACCCCCATTAATTTAATTAAGTTCAAAAATAAAGCTTTATCAAAGGCAGCAAATTCAGTACCGGGGGCTTAAGAGATCGAATGAGTGAAAAATTAACAAAAGCAATTAAAATTTGAGATCAAAACAATAAGATCAAATGAATGGACACCATCCGATGTACATCGCGGAGAGCTTCGCATCGTCCGTGGCGATTTCGATCAGTCGAGCCACTTGGCCACCGACACTCATCGGCACGGCGCACGCTTTTGGCGGGTTGAAGCGGGCGGTGACAATTTGTCCGGCAAGGCGCATCTTAACAATTTTAAAAATAATTTAAAACGAAAAAAGGGATGAGAAAAAAGCACTTTAATCATTCCGATAGTGTGGTTGGCGTTGTCCTGCTGCTGTGATTGGAGTGTGGTCCCACCGTACTAAAAAAATGCGTATAATTATAAAAAACTATTGTAAATTTGTAGTAGAGGGGCGGGCCAACATAAAGTATTTTTTCGGGGTAACAATTTTCAAAAAAGTGATCAAAGATTGGATCGGCGGTGTTGTTAAGCACCGCAGGGAAATTTAGAAAATTTCGGGTTAAATTTGTTAAAAAATAAAATAATAAAAAAATATATTGGTTGAATTATGGTAAACTACCCCGCATAACGCCACCTGTCTGTACTGCTGGTTTCTGGCCTCGGTTGTGGTCCATTCCAGCAGCGGGTCATGCGCAAAAGCGTGCAGAACGGTGCGGAGCATGCGACTCTCGGCGCGCATCACCTGTCGGGAGTGGGAAGCGAGCGCATCAATTAGACAATGATTAACGGATGATCCATCCATCCATGTCCACCACCTTCAACGCCTTTTCACACGACTTTCGGAATGTCCCCTCAACACCGGTGGCGCCAAATCCGTCCACCATGTTGCGGGTGAGACGGAACGGCACAATCTGAAATTGACAACCCAGAAGGAAGTGTGATTTTGTATTAGAATTTATCGCAAAATTAAAAAAAAAATTATTTGGAAACAAATTGTAACGGAATGACTGTACCTCGGGCACCTTCAGATACTCGCCCTTGTCAAAGAGAATGTTGAAGTCCACGTGGATCAAATCTTGGAAGGGTTTCTAATTGCATGATTGATTTCAGCTAATTTTCGGGTTTTGAATAAATAAATCAAAAAACCGGACAACGCATTTGTTGGGTGCACCCCAAAATCTCGCCGCCAATTTTCTTATAAAACAATTTCGTGGGCGCGATTTTGTCTCGGTGAATTTTGGTGACGAGATTTTGGGGTACACCCAAAGTACGTTGTCCTGTTTATTTTTTAAAAACCAATAAGTGGAAAATAATGATGGATTTGTTTTCCGTATACCTCCCGTCCTCACATCCAACAACATGTTCTCCCCGTGTCGGTCGCCCAGGCCCAACAAAAAGCCGACCATGCTCATCGTGGCGGCCGTACGAGTGAATGCAAGCCGAGCATTGTACCAGGAACAAGCATCCAAAAAGGTGGTCCTGACATAATTTTTTTTGGATATGATTTTTTGTGAAAATGCGACCGAACCGAATCCATTGTGCCATTGCGAGGGGATGCCGGGCACAGACTTCACGGAAAGCCTTCAACCGATCACCTCTGGATGTTTGATCACCGAGAAGACTGTAATGTGGGCATAAAAAATTATTACTGACTATATGGCATGGGTTTTAGTCAAAAAATGCCAAATTTTGCAGCAATGGATGACTCACCGCTGCAATTCGGTGGGAGTCATCAGTGGACCCTTCTTGCGCATAACAGCTTAATTTATCAAATAGAGTAATCAGCGGCCATTAATTTAATTACAGTATTTACTTTTAAGTGCGCTCGCAAATGGGATCAAATTAGGCACCCATTGGATTATTCCGCCACCGGCCTCTTTCAGTGGGATGGTCGAATAGCAGCGGATGTAAAGCTAAACACATCATACATTTTTTAGGGGGGGGGTTGACCCCCCCCCCCCTCGCTCGCAAAGAGGGCCAGCGAGGGGGGGGGGGGTTCGCAGCGAAGGGGGGGCCGGTGTAAAAGAGGTGGGGGGGAAGGGGGTCCGCAGCGAGGGGGGGTCGCAAATTTTGAAAAATTTCTTAATAAATTCATTAAAAATCCAAAAAAATTTCCCCGGCGGCGTCTAGCGGCACCGCCGGAACCCAAAAATCCCAATTTTTCTTAAAAAAATGGCTTAAAATCGCAAAAATAGGCCATTTTTTGGTGAAAATCTGTTAACAAATCGCATTAAAAATTACAAAATTTTTCCCGGCGGCGCCTATCGGCACCGCCGGCCCCCCTGTTTCCAAAATTTTTTGGAAAAACCGCGCCGAAAAAAACTGTTTTTTGAAAAGCAAAAAAAAAAATTCTTCGGCGGCCGACCCCCCTTCGCAAAATTTTTGGCCGACCCACCCCCCTTTTCTATGTATGAAACACATCAATAAAAAGTGTAAAATAGTGGCAGAGGAAGCACTCGAACTAGAAACTGATCAATTATATAGCAATTATATACAAAAACTACCCTATTTTCCCTTTTTAAAATTGTAATTTTTTTCCATTTCATGAGAGGACAATTTCCCCTGATTACTACGGGCCTTTGACAAGCAGTTAACCTGATTTCTTGTCTCCGAGTCACGCATGAACAACGTGTTGAGCATCTGTAACAGGAAAAGTAATTAATTTAATTAAAGCAAAATTGGGTGAGTCGTCGGTCGCAGTTACACTCAAACTGACCCTGTTGACGTCCATGAAACGCGCATCCTTGCACAAATCATCGTTCTGTTTGCACAGCAATGGATATGTCCGGCCATCGGTGCCAATAAATGCCATCTTTTTGGGCGCTTCCAACGATTTTAGGCACTAAAAGGAATATTGGAATCTTGATGAATTCCATGACGGACAACTGGATTATTTTTGCTTGCCTCAAAGTTTGAGTCGACACCGTGGATGAACACTTCGCCCCTAATTTGACTGGCCGTAGCCGTAGAACAACAACGGGTGTCCAATGCTGTCGTCGATGAAAGGCAACAAAATTTGGGGACGACGACCTGCCGTCGTAGCTGTCGATGAAGATGCTCCGGGGGTGGACTGCTGTTTGCCCAAAGGGGGCAATCGACCGGTGCCACGAGTGCTGACGCCGCCGCGCATTGTACCGTTCTCGAAGAAGTCCAGAATGTTGGGGAAGAAGCGAGCCATACTCAGCCCGCTGAGTCGCTGCTGCACAATTTGGGTCTCCGCAATGCTGAAAAACTCTTTTTTAGTCAAATCGATGATAAATCTCTACTGATTTTTCTATGTCCTACAGATTTCGAACAGAATTTGGGGATTTTTAGGCCTGGTCCCCATATTCAAGGGATATTCATGGCACTGGCTGTGAGTCGGCAATTTAGCTGTAACTCAAGTTCTTCCCAAGAAAAAATGCTGAAAATTTAATAGATTTTCAGTGTTTTGGCTGAATTTTTACAAATTTACTATTCAAAAATTAAATTTGAGCATTTTTTCATATTTTTCCTTGGGATTATTCAGTTACATTTAAATTGCCGACTCGGTCCAAGAATTCGGAAAATTTCGTCACATCCCTGCCATGTACCACCTTTTGAACCGCTTCCCATTAAATGTTGGATTTTAAAACAAAAACTTTCCCCGTGCACCCACCCGATCAGCAAGGTGGTCAAATAGTCGTATTGTTGGATCAGTAAATTCAGGTCAACAACAGCCGTGTTGTTGTCATTGTTGCTCCGCGCTTTTTTCTTGGCAAGTTCAAAAATCTCCAGGCAACGCTTTGAACGGACGGCGACCCGTGTGGAGCGGACGATGGACTGAGAAAGCCACAAACACCGGTGAGGGAAGTGGACGATCAGTTCGGACAGCATTTCCTGAAAAGCCAAATTCTGATTCATTTTAGGTATATATAAAATTCAAAGCTTTAATTTGAACATTTTCAAAAAAAAAAAATTTTTTTTTTTGCAACAAATTGCATTAAAAATTTCAAAAAGTGCTCCCCGGCGCGGTGCCTATCAGCATCGGCAGACCTCTGCTGTTCCCAAAAAAAAAAAAAATTATTTTTTTTTGGAAAAAGTGCGCCACAAAAAAGTCATAGATTTACATGGCCAGCCGTCTTCTGTTGACCCTCTAATAGTGGATTGGGTAGAAAGTACATGGAAACGACTGCTATTTTTATTTTCCCCGCTGGACCTTCAACAGGGCATATGTGGCGGCGTCCGAATGGGTGATGCGCGAAATCATTTGCGAGTAGGAGGAGAAGAAGTACGCCTTGTCCAGCCGTTTGAACGCGTCACGCATTTCCCTGTTCGGGTCGTGTGGTTGTGCTGCAACGGCGGCGGCAGCCGCCGTTGCTACTGCAGCTTTGCCGCCCCTTTTGCTAGCCGAAGTGCGAGCAGTACCGCCAGCACTTGTGCCGGTGCCCGAGGCGATCGCCTCGGCGATGGCACATTTGGGCGCCAAGTCTAACCAGACGGAAAACATCCGGGGAATGGCATGGTTCACGTACAGTGGGCCGAACTCGAGCACGTTGCGGTACAGTCGGAGCAACGTGCAAATCATTTGGTTGGTGATCTGCAAAAAAACGGAGGAAGGGGTAAAAGTGACCAACAACGGAACAAAAATACAAACATGACCTCCTTGGCCGACTCGCAATAGCCGTCGTAGAAGGTCGCATATCGGTAGTAGAAAGACTCGGACAACTGCCCAAACTGTTCCAACCGTTTGTACTTGTTGAGCAAGTCGTCCATTTGTTTGGCACTGGCGCGCTCATTGAACTCGGCCAGCAGCATTTGTGCCTAGGTGTTGAAACGGTATTCTTTTCCGGGTAGGTATTCCATATTTGCGTCCAACAAAATATTTAACATACACAAATTTTAAAATACAAAATAAGAGTGAAAACTGCAAATTCTTCACAAAATGTAGACAAAGTAGTAGAGGTCAATTCAAATTAAAAAATAAATTTAAAAAAACTTAAATTGACGACAGTTACCTCAACAAAATTTTCCCTGCGCTGCTGCTGCTGCGGTTGAGCAACTTCAACAATGTCCGCTCCTCCTCTGTCCTGTTCCCCATTCTGTTGTAGCACCACAGATTTCCTAAGTCTTTTCGCCGTGGCACTGCCGTCGCTGATCCCCCCGCCGATGTCCACTTTGAGTGCGTTCAATTCGGTGCACAGTTCCGCAAAATTTGTGTGAATGGTCTTCTCCAGCAAATTGATTGATTGGAACTGTTCACCCTGAAAAAATATTTTTTTATTTTGGTAAATTTCCTTAAGTTTGTAAAAGAAAATCCCATTTTTACTAATTTTACAATTAGTCAAATTGTAAAATGCATGGGAGCTATTCGGTAAAAAAACAATTAAAAATTCATTGATGAGGAAATGTTTTTGAACTGCTCCCTGTTTAAATCCCTATGAATTTCTGCCATTTTTTGCCTTTTGAAACAGATATTTGGCCTCCTCCATGTCAATGGCCGTGTCCGCTTCCGCCCCCTCCGTTTGTTTGGTGTTTTCCATCACCGCCGACGTTCGGCGGAGTGCCTTCGCCTCGGCAATATATGTCCAGGACCGTTGCAAATAGTTGGCCTGCCGTGCCAACTCGGAGCACCGGAGCAGCAGACGGCATTGGGTGAGCGCAGTGTTCGGCAAGTCGATGACGCGCAACAGTTCCGCACGCAGTGAAAGCACACGCTCCGAACGGCCGGCAAAGGACAGCGAATTGTCGGACTGGCGCTAAAGCGGCAGAGGCAAGAAGTTGAAGCAGTACAAGGATAGGTAACTCATTCCTAACCCGGCCGCACCTCCCAATCGACGATGGTCTTCCGCAACAATGCTGATTTGTCACCGCCAGAGTAAAGCACGGCCCGCACACTTTCCACTTCGTACAGCGACCTCAGTCTAAACACGGGAAATAGCATTTTCAAATAATCAAAGTCTGTAAAATATCAGTTTTGCGATAATCGGGGAACATTGTGGAGCAGCTTGTTCCTTGCCCGTTGGCAAATTAAAAATGGAAAATTTTTAATTGTCATGCCAAACACCGTACCCTCCCCCCTGCCCAATCACTTGATGATGTTCCGGTGCGCCTGCGCAATTGTGCTCGAGTCCTCCAGCGTCGTGCGCTCCAACGCATCGACCAGCGAAGTGCGTGCCCGTTCAATGCCGTCACCAAAGCTTTTCAGGTCGAACTGGCGCAAATTGCAGAAAATTGCTGCCATTTTGGCACCCCATTTTTCAATGCTGCCGCAGTTTTGCGCATTGCTTTCCGTAATTTGGGATGGTCCGCCGTTGTTGTTGTTGTTTCTGTTTCGACCTTCCTCCACCAAATTGTGATGCAACATGGCCAGCTGGTCCCAGTCGCCCAACTTGCACACCGCCTCCATTTGATACTCGCGCAGTCGCCGACTTTTGCTGCAATTGCCGGCGGCCATTTTGGCACCATCTCCAGCATTTGCGTCACCATTTTCCCCGTCAGTGGCGCCAATTGCCTCCCCATTTTCATGGTTTGGATGTTGTTGTTGTTCAATGTGTCGCAATGTGCGCTCAATGAATGTTTGGGCCAACAATGGTTGGTTGGAGCGCAACAAACATTTGACTATCTCATTCTGGAACCCGGCAAAAAATGTGAATTCACTCTTAAATGGCACCTATACAAAATTTGTCCAATAATTTTTTAATTTTTTCGAAAAAGTCCAATAAATTATTTGGTAGATACATTCTCTGAATCTACATTCATAAGATTCATTTATCCCGAGTTTCGAATTCTTTTCACTCACTTCCTGTCCCACCAATTGTTGGCACAACGGCAACGCGTCCACATAATTGCCTTGCACTTTCAGTGCCAGAATTTGCTCAAATGGCTCCGGCACGGTTCGGTTGCGAATCATTTGGAAGGTGCCCAACACTCCGTCCGCATTGCCCAAGTGGGAATACAGTCGCTGAACAGAGGGAAAGTCAAACAATTAAGATCGATCATAGACAATTAATAGATGAAGGGTGCGAAAATAGAATTCCAATAAGGTTCGTTGCATCGAATTTATCACGACATAATTCCTCAATTTGATTTTTTGATTCCAATCAAATGCCAAAGTATTAGGCAGTTTTAAACTGATCAAAGTGGAAGTACCTCCAAAAGAAAATAAAAGTCATGTCGAAAATTGCCGTTGTCGCCATCTGTGCCGTTTTTGGGTGACGCAGCGAATTGTTCAAGCCAACGCAATGATCGAAAGTGGTAGTTGCACTTTTGGGCGGCCAACACACTCAACGGCACCACCGTCAGACTGTCCGGGTTGGGTTGGGCAAGGATTTTGCTGATCAATGCATCAAACCGTTCGGAAAGGAACATCCTGGAAGAAACACGGCAATTTTGGCATTGGATTTTCATGAAAAGCATTATTCGGCTTTATTGATTACTGCAAATAAAATGTGACCAAGAAAAAGTCCCGGTGAAAATTCTCTGATCAGTCCCATTCACTTTTGATCAAACCCATCCAAAACTCACTTTGTCCTTTGGCCTCGTGCCAACAATTGCAGCAGAAGTACGGCCAATAAAGAAGCGTTCCATTGCGTCTACAATGGCACAAATGGCAACCATCGCGTCGTTGGCCCAACAAATTTGGCCTCCAACCACCGCACAAAACACCGCAAGTGCCTCCTGCTCAAACTGGAAAAAGACTCGAAAGTGGCAGATTAGCTATCCGAATTAGCCATTTTTTAGGCAGCAGTTTGCCATGATCAAACTTTTTTTTAATCAGAAATTATTTCTGTTCTCTCTCACTTTGTCAAGAATTGCGTCGTTTTGTTCGACCAAAGCCTGGATGATCATGTGGGGGATGTTTTTGCACCTTCAAAAAAGGAAACCACCATAACAATTTACACTTAATAAACAACGGACGGACATTGTTCTGCCCAGAATTGATGCGTCATGCTTCACACAGCACAAAGAGGCGAACAAAGTGCGCAAAAGTGGGTCGCCAATCTGAAAGCATTTCCTTAATTAAGGGGGTTGGTACTGTATTATAGAAAATATGGTTTATTTATTTAACATTTAAAAAAGAAGAGTTAAATTATTTATTACGCACCTCCTCTCCCTTCAACAACAAACCCAAAAATTTTAGAGAATTTTCTCACTTGGGTACAACTTTCCCTCCAAGCCAAATCCTGGAACCGTCCCTGGGACAGAGTAACTGTTTCCCTTTTCTATGACACTTTATAATTCCCACCTTGTCACAAATGAAGAAGTACAAACCGCGGACCCATTGTTGAAAATTGCACGACTGATCAATGATCGCCCTTCAACAAAAAATTGGTTCGCATTTATCGGTTTAAAAATTATTGGAATTTTAAAAGAGCCAGCGACATTTAACATTAAAGTGCGTACAAATGTTGTTGCTCCCGTCCCCCCAGTGGAATGTTTTTGTTGAAGAGGTCGTCAATTTTAAATGCTTGGTCCACTTGAAATGGATTTTGCCGTGACGCGTTCAATGCTTCGACGACATTTGATGCCAATTTCTTCCAAATCTGCTCGTCCATCCCGTGCTCTTTGAGCGGCACCAACAGAATATAGGAAATGACGGCGTGCAGTTTGACGGCCGTCTCGGACTGTTCGCATTCGTCCAGTCTTGAGAAAATGCTATGGATAAAGTTGACAGTGAACTGAAAAAATTAAAATTTTTTGATTGATTTGGCATTTGCCGTTACGCACCTGCACTTTGTTGTCAACCGATACAATTTCGGCCATTGTAGTCGCATTGGCCTCATCATCAACGGGATTGCTCCGTCGAGAGGACGCCGTTCGGCCGTCAAGGTCGAGCAGTCCGATGGTGCCAACACATTTCCCGATCATTTCCCTCAGCTCTTTGTTTTGTGTACGGTGCAGTGCGAAGACGAGTGCCCTTGCCTTAAATTTTTAAAAATTGAAACAAAAATTATTTAAGAAAAAATAATCCATTTTTGCAAAATTCACACCAATTGGCTGGAATCAATCTGCAACAGGTCACAACCGTCCAGCACTTTCAGCAGCCGCTCCATCACAATTTGGTACAGGTCGACCATGCCGGTCAGCAGCAGTTCGGCACAGCCTAAAGAAAAAATGCCATAAATTGAGATGAAACAGCGGACGATGGCACACTTTTAACGATGGCAAAATGCGATTCAGTGGACAGTTTGAGAGACATTTGGTCGGGAAGATGTTGGCCTAATTTGTACGCTTTGTTGTCGATCATTGCCAGCAAAATACTGTACACTTTGGCATTTTCGCTACAAAAAAGCATCAGATATATTTTTAAGTTTAAAAAATAATAATTCGCTTCATCTGTACGTTGTTGAACTGGCCAATTCAGTCGCCCTGACCACAAAAAGCTCGTTGAATACTGCCTTTGACGCGTCAAACTTCATAAGCGGTGAGATGGCCACGAGCACTAAAAATGGGGGAAATGCAGAGATTAAGAAGTAAAATCAGAATTTTGAGCCATCATTTTCAAGTGTGTTCAATAGTCAGTCAAGTGCGTACCCTGTGATGCCAAATTGGCAAAAACATTGGCACGCAATTTCTGCACAAATTTCAACCACATGGAAATGCACAGTTCGCCGGTCGCTCCGACGGCCGATTTCAAAACAATCAGAAGAATTTGAGCATTCTGAAAGGCAATAAGGACAACAATTTTGGTGTGGCTGCTGCTCACTTCGTTGATCAGTCCGTCGTCCACCCGACTGATCAGCACTTCGAGACTCTTTGTTGCCATGTTTGAACGCTCCGGATTTTCCTCCGCTGCAATAGCGTTGCGAAATTGGAACAGAATGTTGGAGAAACTGTTTGGAAACAAAAATGAGTTAAGTTTTTGTTTGTTGGCTCCTCACTATCGTCGAATTGCCGTGGACAAGGAAAAATCAGCACGATCAGAACATCCGGCACCATTTTCATGAACAGCATTGTCGGCAATTGGTGCGGTGTCAGTGCCGGGGGAGGAAAAGCGATGGATATGCGCAATGAGAGAGACAACAAAATGCTCGTCGAGACTCAGAAAGAGGAGGGCACGGAACATCGAACGGAACGTTTTGGATTTGAAGTACTCAACCTAAAAAACCAAAAAATTACAAATCTCTGCCGATCAATGATTTGGAGAAAATTACTCATCGATCACTCCTTATGATCCAAACAATTATGTAAAAGCCTTTTAATCAAAAATGTATTTTTTTAAATTGGGAAGCACGTCGTACACCCACCCTCCCGAATCAGTTTGCCGAAAACCAGAAATTTTGTTAAACATTCCTAGGAATATTTTAGTAATTTTTTCTTAATTTTTTGTGGTAGTAAATCAGAATTTAATAAGAATACTTCGAAATAAAAAGCTCAACAGCAATTGGCCAACCATTTTTCAAAAAAAAAAAAAATTTTTTTTTTATCAATTTGCCAGATTCCGCCAGTTTTCTAAAAAATACTCAAAAATTACTCGTTGAATTAAAATAATATCTGTTTTCTGCCATACAATTCAAGGGCTGACTAATTGTAAATCTCACCTTGTTCTTCTTGATCCAATAGAACAAATACACGTCGATGTCGTGCGTGTTCGGCTCCCGAATTGTCATCCTAATCCATTTCTCGAAAATGTCGTCCCAATGCTTGTAAATCAATGAGCGTCGGTCCAACCGCACAATTTCACCAATTTGGTCCACCAGTGACTCGGCGATTTCTTTGTAGCGGCGCTGACAAAGGACGAAAACGGGCACCAAACAGTCGGAGATGCACTCGACAAAACTGTGAAAGGGCATAAATGAAAGTGTATGTGAAAATGAAGAAAAGAACTGCACATTTTCGGAAGGGTTTCGAACCCCGGAGTAGGCCATGTTTCCCCTCGCGTCATTCCCCCGCCGCCCAAAAAAAATTAAACAGAAAATTTTCAAAAAAAAAATCTTAGAAAACTTTTTCATAAGAAAATTCAAGAAAAAAATTTTGGAAAAATTTTCAGCAATTTTTTCAAAATTGTTCAAAATTGATGAAGTGCATCTTTCGAACCTTAACCAAACTCGGAAATGGAACTAAAAAGAAATATTCGAAAAATCTGTTAACACAGAAAGACAGACATGAAAGCATTTCTCTGCTTTAATAAAAAAAAGTCTGGGCCAAATACAAACCCAAAGTTCGAACAAGCATTTACAAAGAAAGGCTGTCTTAATCTGAATCTCAATTTCGGCAATGTTCGCCCCCCTCAAATCCCCGATGACTGACTGATTGTGAGCCTACTTGGAAATTGCAAGATTGGCATTCTCTGATTCGTAAAAGCCCAGGAGTTTGGTCAGCTTCTCCATCCAACTCTCGAACAGGTCAAAGCGCGGGCTTTTCGCGACCGGCTCATCGGCCGACGACAATCTCTTGGAGAGACGGCGATTTCCGGACAATAACTGTTTATTGGGAGACTGAAAATCACTCAGACAATTAAAAGGAAACGCAAAACCGCACATTTTCCAACATTTGTTGGGCCAAATGGACGCAGAAATGGTCGCGGTTCTTCCGGAAAAAATCCCATGCTGTTTCGCCTCTGCTTTTGATGTGTTCCTTGATCAGTGCTCGGGTGTGCGTGAACAAAGCCCTGTCCTGGTCCTTGCGCAGCACTGCCCTGACCAATTGTCGTCGGATATAGTCAATCTCGGCCTGACCATCGCAGAAAGACTCTTCGCTGAAATTTGTCATACATATCTTGGTAGTTTTCCGTTTTGAAGGCACGGCAATGGTAAGGTTTTTTGGTTTCTTCGAAAAATAAATTTTAAAATTTAAGAAGCATATTTTATAGGCTAAAAAATGCGCTGATCACGAAAAGAAATTAATCGAGCGTAAAAAACACATACAGATGTTGTAGAGCTAAAAAGAGCTTTGAATGAGCTTTGAAAAACCCGATTTCAATTGTGATCAGCACATTTTTAGTCTAAAAAATGTATTTATTAAATTTTTAAATTTATTTTTCGAAGAAACCACAAAACTTTACCATTGCCGAAGGCACATAGCTGAACCAAAATGTAAAATTCGTATAAACTTTACTATTACCATCCCTTTTTAGAAAGTATTAATTTCTTAAGCCTTTAGACAAATTAAAATACAATTAACTGGGAGGCAAAAATAAAATTTTATTGGTCCAGTGCCAGTAAATCACCAAATGTTCTCGTTCTGTTAATGTTTGCCTACCAAAAAATCACGTCAGGACTTGACTGATGTGGTTGACGCGACATTGGCGAAAAAATGATTTCGTCTGCTTTCCTTAATATTAACAGTTTTGTTGGAAAAGGAGTTTTGGGGAGTTTTCATGGGAACAGGTAATGTACATTTCTACATTTACAAATGTTTTGGGAGTGAGGTTTGTTCCTTTCGCGGGGCGCATGTTTCTCCGAAACATTTCTTTATATTTAAATGAAAAAACAACGGCAATTTAGAAGTGCGCCAAAAATAATTGACGGGCCGATTGAGTCCGCGCATTTTTTTATTTTTTTTATTTATTCGTGAATAAAAAAGTCATCAGAAGGGCAAAAAACCACTTACTCTGACGACTGTTCAGATAGTATGTCGTAGAGTAAGTGATATAATATATGGATGATCAAAAAATAAATCAAAATATATGCATAAAATGAGGTCAAAGTCAATTGAGATCGATAACACAAATGTCAAATCACTTAAAAAATTAATTCTGTTTTTTGCTTTTCCGGTTATTACCCTAATGAATTTTTAAGTTTTGTTTTAAATTGATTTAAAGAATTTGTTTTTATTAGTTCTTTATCAAGTTGATTCCATAATTTTGTTACCCTCCCGGCAAAGGGAATGAATTTTTTGCCTATTTGTAGGTCCGTGTAAGACCCAGTTTGGTGAAGTTTACAAATTGTACTTAATTATCAAGATTTTTCTCAAGCCGGCCACCCTTGTTCCCGAATTTTGAAAAAAATCGTTTTTAGAAGCAAAAAAGGTCGTCGATTTACATGGCTTGACCCCCTTCATAATTGCGGCCCGACATTTGGCGTTCGGGTTCAAAATTATCTTTTTCAATCCCTGACCGCCTAAACAGCTTTAAATAAGCGATTGAAAGTGATTATATCAGATCATTTGATCATCAATTTGGACGTAGGCGCAAAATCCGGGCCGCAAATATCGGGGCTTCTAAAATCTTAATGAGCTGTAGAACATTTTGAGTGGTTGTTATATATTTATTATTGTACACAAAAGATAACAGAGTGTGAAAAGGTTATGAAAAATATAAATTACAAAATATTATGTACAAATTAAAAAGGGTGAGAAACAAAGAGTGGGCCACACCACTTGGGATGGAAGAGAGATCGACGGGAACACATTTTGGAATTTGATGACGGACACTTTGGTAGTGGAGGAAATGGAAATAGGAAAACATCATTATGAATTGCGTGAGATTGAATTTGTTTTCAGATGAGTGAGCAGTCGTCGATCCTTTCTTCGGCGTTCAATGGCATTTGTTCATTCATTTGCCATTTTCGACATCCGACGCGCTTCGCATCATTTCCTCGGCGTCCTCTGCCTTTGCGTCGCTTCGCCGATTGTTCACACAAATTGGCTTTTGTTGGATTTCCTTTGTTGAAAAATTTAAGACATTTTATAGCAAAATTGGAAATTGTCCGGCATCCGTCAAAACTGATTCCCAAAAGCAAAAAGCATACGTCCTCGCTGGCAAAGTCGGCCAAGTCCCCTTCCTCCTCCTCTTCGTCCATTCCGTACATAAACTCCTCATTTATCACATTCCTTTGCATCACTTCGTCGTCCAAATTGAAGTCAAAGTTGAAGTACATTTCGTCAAATTCGTTCGGCGGTATGTCATTCAAAACATATGAAAGCTGAAAAAATGGGAGACTTAACGATTTAAAAATTAGATAAAAAATTTTAAATATAATTATTTATTAAAAAATGTGCTTTGAAATGTCAACCAACCACTTTGAACTCTTCAGCAATAAAATCTGAACAACTGGTTGTGAGATGTCTGACAATTTGACGGAATGATGGACGCTTTAAAAATAAATGTGATCGTTTGTTATAATTTTCTTAAATGAATGTTTTGACCAATGGCGTGGCCATGGGGAGCCCAGAAAATGTTTCGAATTTAGAAAACAAAGTTGAAATTGTAAGGATTTTAAAAATTGATTAAAAATCTTAAAGTTTTCCGGAAACGCCTATAGGCACAGTACTTTACCCCTTAATTAATTTATTTTTTGTATATAGAAAAAATTCGTCGCCATGGATGCCTCCCAAGAGTAAGAAATTGACCACGCCATTGCTTTGGGAGTCTTATTTACTTCTCGTGGGTCATATCTCCAACACGACAGCATCAGTGCATACCTTAAAATAAATTTTAAATTCGAAATGAAATTTGTTTATGCATTCAATTGACCAACCAAAAGTCTGGGCAATCCGTCGGTCTGTGCAACACGTGCCTTTGCACACCGGTGTAGTTGAACACCTGGTCATTGCCAAGCCCAGCGTACGGTTGCTGTCCTTTAATGAAAGGTTCATTTACTTGAATAAAATACTTTTTATTGAACGGAGGCACTACGTTTCCTTCGTAAAATTGCTGAAAATTTTTATCACTTACCAAGTGTCAACATTTCGTACAACACAATTCCATAGGACCTGAAAAGCATTGATAAATGGACACATTAAGCCAAAACACTCACCAAACGTCGGATTTCAGCGTAAATTTGCCATCTTTGAGTGCCTCGGGTGCCATCCATCGCACGGGCATCAGCCGTTTCCCGGCCGGTTTGTAATACTCATGGTAATAAATATCCCTGGCCATTCCGAAGTCGCCAATTTTGACAGACTCGTCAGCATGGACCTGGAAAACAAATCAAAATAATCTTGGCACTATTTAGCACTTGGGATTGGCTTACCATGCAATTCCGTGCCGCCAAATCCCTGTGACAAAACCGCAACGACTCCAAGTAGGCCATTCCGTCCGCAATTTGAGCAGCCCAATTGAAATACTGTTCAGCAGTTGGCAGAGAGCGGTTTTGTTTGTTCTCTTCCGCACCAGGACGATGGGAGCGCAGAAAATCGCGCAAATTGCCCTGAAAAATTATAAATAGAATGGAGAGTCCGTCTCCGATACGCCGGAAAGTGCCTATTACGGTCACACCCCTGTTTAATTAGAAAATATGGACCGATTGTATCCCTCTCTCACGCCCGCCCCTACCTACCTTAGCCATCAATTCCATGACAACAAGTACGGGTTGTCCGTCAGACACAACACCGTACAGTTTGACAATGTACGTCGTGTTGAACTGCTTCATGACGCTGGCCTCGATCAAGAAGTGCAATCGTTCCGTGTTGCTCGCTGTTTCTGGCACAGTTTTGACGGCACAGTCACCAAAGGTTTCGCCATTGATCGAGTGCACATTCTTTGCATGTCCACGGAACACCTTAATACATAGGAATCGAAAAAGAATTCGTGCCATCTCTCGACTCTCTCTGGAAAACAAATTCTATTTCAAAACGTCAATTTTTTACCAAAATTCCGTGCAATTGTTATACAATTAGTGTATTACCTTTCCAAAAGTGCCACGACCAATTTCCTCCTCCAGCACAATGTCCTCTCTCTTCAACTCCCATTCGTCGGCCTTATACATCTCCGACTGGGTCAGATATTCCGGGTTTGCCGAGATTGTTTGGCGCCAATACTCCTCCACTTTTTTGCCGAACATTCGGTTGAGGAAATGGTAAAGGAAGACACCGACGACGAGCAGAACAAAAAGAGACACCGATGCAATGATAGAAACGGACTAAAAAGGGAACAAAATGTTTAAAAAAAATACGAATTTTGAATTAGTGGGACAGACTTTTAACGTGAAAAATCCGGGCGTGTAAATGACGAAAATGCCCTCTTTGACCGTGACGGGCTGTTTATTGTACATCAACGAAGAACTTTCCACGCGAATTTCCAAAGTGTAACGACCGTCCGACAGCCCGGAGAACACAACGCCGGTCTGGTTTCTCTATTATTAGGTAATTAAGTTTAACTTTTGTTTTTATAAAGCCAATTGCTTATGAATTATGAGAAAAGAAGTAATCTCAAATAATGATATGAAAAGCAACAGAGACACAAAAAATAAGGGAAAAAAACAATGACAAAATCAAAAAATTCACAATAAATGTCTTTTTATTGGGGTGATTTCGGGTTTTGTGTTTCACTCTCGGACAAATGGACTTTTATAGGCAATGTTTGTTATCAGATTGTTTGAGAAAAACGGAAAAATTGGATTTTATTACCGGGAAAATGGGTAGGGGCGGGAGTGAAGGAGATGGATGGATGGATGGACGTTGGTCAAACATTGGGTGGAGGAGCGGTCAAAGTCGCGAAAACAATTTTAGCTTGGGAAAGGCAGGCCAATGGATGGACAAAACATTTTGTGAGGGGTCAAAGTCCAAAAGGAAAAACATTTTAAATGGTTTGTCGGGGAGTGTTAACAGACAAATGGTCAAAAAGATTGGACGGGCGGCACAAAAGTGGAAAACAAACAATTTTTTTTGCTTGGAGGAGATAAATACAAATAAGACATTGTCTCCACCATTGACTCACTTCAAACTTTCCATATGGAATGCATTGCTCCAGCGGTGTGCTCTCATCGTCCCGGATCAGCTTGGCGCGGTAGGCAAGCACAAAGCCATTCGGTGTCCTCGGTGGTTCCCAGTAAATACGGCGTTCGTTTGGCCTTTTCTCGGTCGAATTGGACACAATTATTGTGCCCGGGTCAATCACATCGTATTCAGCTGTAATAATTTTAGATTACCAGTCACTCTTTCAGAATTGCAATTTGTTTTGTCCAACTGAATTCACTTACGAATTGGAAGGGTCCGTGCCGATGTCCATGCAGGGCGGTTGGAGCAATAATTGTCGGGAACGCTGACATTCTGACAGGCATGAACCTGCAAAACGGGTGTCCAAGGCAATTTCGTAAAATTTTCGACCAAAATCGAAAGCACTGATAAAGATGAAAAAATTAGCGGTACACCCCAAAACACAGTCGAGACATAACACAGCCGGGAATAAATTTTTTTAAGCTGAAAAATTTCTAAATAGAAAAATTTTTAAAAATCTATTCCCGGCTGTGTTTCGGTGGCTGTGTTTTGCCCTGTTCCGAAAAATTAGACATGAAAAATCAAAAAACCCCCCCCCCTCGCCCACCAAAAGTTTTTAAGAAAAAAGCTCCGCAAAAAAGCGTAACTTGAAAAGAAAGTGAATGAAAAAGTTGTTTTTTTTGGCTTCTGAAGGCAAATTTCTAACCTTCCTATGTCTATGTATGGCATGGCATCACCCATCCCAGAAGGCGTAAGTGTTTTACCGTTATGTGATACTCCGAAAAGTGGGGCAACCCGACTAGCACAAACGAAGTGCCGGTCACGTTGATTTTGCCCATGGTAAAGTTCATCAGCCGCGGGTCGAACTCGGTGACGTTCAGTTCCGTCCTGTTGTAATAGGAGGGCAAAACGGTTTGAAGCGGTGATGCGACTTCGACGGAGAGCAGCGGAATTGCCTTTGCATCATCTTCGTCTATTTCGTCCTGCCGTTGTTGTGGCTGTTGTTGTTGTTCACGCGTCTCATTGGGCGGTGCGGCGTCGAACGCAACGACACGCCGAAAACGAATGGCGCCACGGGCAACGGGCGAATTTATGGTCCTGCAAAGAGAAAGCGTATTCGCATTTAGAGAAGGGAACAACATTGGTGAGCAGTCCCCGTCTGTTCATAAGTGCATCTTTTTTCATTTAATTAATTTTATCATTACTAATTTTCTAAAAAAAATTATTTTAAATTAAAAAGGCCATGAAAATGACGAAAAAGTGGAAGAACAAAAAGTTAGAATTTCAACAAAAATGTGATTTTACCCAAGTAAAAAAATTTGGTGGGAAAACTCTCGGGGACGGGACAAAATATCGCAGCAAATTAAAAAATTTTTTTTCAAACCTAGAAATTTTTCATTAAAAAATTTTTATGGAATTTCTTAGTAAGAAAATTTCAATAAAAAATGTTTTGAAAAAATTTTCAGTGATTTTTTCGAAATTTTATGAAAATTACTAGTTTTTTTGAAAAATCTTCCAAAAAAAATTTGTTTTTTTTCAATGATTTTTTCAGGAAATTTTCTTATAAAAATTTCTTAAGGTTTTATTCTTGGAATTTCTAAGTTTGAAAAATTTCCTTTTTAAATTTCTGCGGCGATATTTTGTCTCGGCGATATTTTGGGCCCAAACTCTCTGCCTTTTTGTGCATAATTTTTAAAAATCTGTGGTGGCTTTGCATTAAAAGCTGATCAAATTGAAGTGCACCTGGTTAGCTCATGATTTAAGTGCTATTGGCTAATTATATAGGTAATTAATTTTTGGTTTCGCCCAAATTCGCACTTTTGCGTCGGCTGTCGCTTTTTGCGCAAATTGACCGCTGAAGGTCCGCCGGCGGCAATTGGTTGGTCTTCTGCTGCTGCTGTTGCTGATCATTGCGTCGGTTTGTGTCCACGGTGAAAGACTGACGAATCCGCGCAATGATTGGGGTCGTAATTATCTCACAACTTCAAAAAGCAAAAGAGAAAAATGCTAATAGGAGAAGCAGAAAGTGCAGCGAAAAGCGAAAATGTGCATTTTGAATGGTCAAAAAGATTGTGAAAATTTGTGAAAATTGATTAATATTTATTATAGCCAATAAAATCAGCGTGGCACTCACTTTTGCACGAAACAACATTTTGGAGTTGGTCTGAAAGGGAAAAACAAACCGATACACAAATATATGAGAAAACAACCAAAAAAATATTGTAATTAATCAACAACAAACAAAAAAATTAGCGTAGTTTTCTGGATCAAAATGCTGTTATTTTGCTCAATGTGGAAAACATAGTGGAAAATTTGGCGCTCTTTTAAAATAGGCTTTATAAAAAATGCAAACCAACAAGGTCTCCCCTAGCCTTATGGTTTTTTATAAAAATTCAAAATCGGCCAATTTAAAATTGTGTCCAAATTTTTACAAAAACACGACGCCCTTCAATTTTTCTTCCGTCTCCACTTAAAACTATTTAAATAGTAATGAAAAATGCAAAACAAAATGCATAGTGGAAAAAATTGAGTACCTTCGAAATTGCTTTTCTCCTTCCGCTCGTCGTGTAATTTGTTGGCGTCAATGGCTTTGCCGCGGGCATTGGCTTCGCCGGTGCGACTTTCGCCCGTGCACTTGCAACAGCCCTCCTTGGAGCAGGTGTCTTGGGAAGCGAACGGATGCACAACTTTTGCCGCTGGGATATTGGAGAGAAGGGCTAAAGGCAAAAATCGATTCCCAAATTTTTAATCACGGCACACTAATTACCCCTCTTGTCACAAACATCGGTCGCCTTGGCCGTGTCGTATTCCAACACCAAATTCCATGAAATCTGTGGGAAGTGAAAACAGCAGAATTAAATACGACATAAAACGCAAATTTGTGCTATACCATGTAATGAGTGATGTCACCAAATGGTTCCAATGGCGGGTCCCAGCTTAGCCTTTAATTGAAAAACATATATAATTTTGCTGGCTAAACATAGTAAATTTAGTTTAAAATGCACTTGATTGAATTTGCATTGAGCGCTTCCGACACTTTCATCCGCGGGGGGTCCTGGAAAAGTTTTTGCAAATGCGGAACATTTACACGATTTAAAAACCGGTGAAGCGAAGAGTGTTTTGACAAAAATAATCTTTGAAATGGCATTCCTTGCACCTAAACGATAAGACAATTAGTAATGAAAAAATAAATTCCCCCCCCCCAAAAAATTATTTAACTTATTTATCTCTGGCAACACTGTCCAAGCCCGTAACCAGAAAAAAATTTCGGGAGGGGCAATCGGGGAGCTTTTTTTCTGCTCTTCGAAATTCCGACGGTGCCGTTAGGGCCGAAAAAAATTAGTAATCTTTTAAAAAACCATCTTAGGAAATAGTTTTTTTTCATCGGTGGTTTAACCTATTATAAATTGTATTGTTACAATACCGCAAATCCAAAACCGTACCAGGGTGGTTGACCAGCTTGGTCTGCACATAGACCGCGTACATTGTGTTCGCCTCCACCCCCTGGTTGATCAGTTCGCCCTTCGCCGTGTTTTGATGAATGCCTCCGCTGTTCGCTGTCGCCGCTTCGTCCCCAAAGGTGTGGCCGTAGCCGTACTCACTCTCATCCGTCACGAACAGCATCATCCACGAGTCGGAGCAGGCGGACCGGTCGTCGTTGATGTTCATCTCGTGGTCCTCTTTCTCGACCTGGCTCGAAATTTGAAATAAAAAAAACGCAATTTTTATCAATGCAAAAGGAGGGGACTAATTCAACGGAAGAAGCAACAAGCACGCTCCCCCTCCACCGTTTTTATATTTTAAAAATTTAATTAATTTTTAATTATCGGGGGGGGGGGGGAAAGAAAAGATAAAACGCAATTAATTGGACCCAAATTAATTTAGAAGATCTATCATCAACCAGCTATATTCAAATGTATTTAACCGTTATTTATGGTCGGCATGAAAATGAAACTCACTTTCTTGTAAAAGATCTGAAAAGCAATTTGACATTGTTAATGAATTAAAAAGAAAACTTTTAATGACCTGATAGCCAAGAAATTTGCGATGGTCCAAATCGGTGGTGTTAAACGGAATCCACGAGACAACAAAACCGTACGAGTAAACAGAAACAATTCGCACTTCCAATGGAATTTCATCGCCTAAAATTTTCATTTTTAAATAAATTATTTAAAAAAGTAACAGACAAATGGCTTTATCTCCGTTGCTGACGGGGGAAATGTCGTCCATCACTGACTGATCAGAGATGTTGAAGCCGAGATGTTCAATCAGAGTAACAATCTAAACTATTTTTAAAATTTTCGATTTATTTTTGTTTGTCTGGTACGTAACCCTCCCCCATCTCTCCAAATACCCATCGCATTCTTAAATTTTTAAAGAAATTGAGATTTTTGTAGAAAATTTCAATTCCCTTACCCTTATTGCATCTTTACAAATGCTGTTTTACATTTTGCAATAATAAATGGAATGCTCACTTTTTTGTAGCACAACATTCGGTTGTTCAAAAACTGCACTTTGCCCCTGAGTATTTCGATGTGCTGTTTGTCCACGTTGAACAGCTCGTGCAAATTCTGGTTCTCGAACACAACCAGGGCATAGGTGTTCTTGTACAACTGTTGGCCGTGGATGCGACGCAATTTGCGAAACATGTGAAAGGACATGAACGGAGTGGAGAAGCGGATGACCAAATACCTAACAATAAGCAATTACTAGTCGAATTATTTCCGAGTCAAAAAAGAAAAATCCGCCCAGATATGGCATTTTTTTTAAATTTCTAAATTATTTTGTTTTTGGTATTTGTCGCCACCCTGGCCGATTGATAATGTTACCCGGTAATCTCCTCAATTTCGCCAAATGCTTCGCTGAATTTGTCCGCATTCACCGACTCCACCCCAATGCGCATTTCGATCTCCAGGTTTCCCTCAATCAAATTGCATTTTGCAAATTTCATGGCGGCACTGATTGAGTCAACGGTGTCCCCGGGACACTTTTTAGGGCAGTAGCCAAGGCATTTGACGCACGAGTGGGGGTTAGCCGGGTCTGCAAGAAAATGACAAAAATTTCTCAAATTTTTTTTTATAGAATTTTCTTGTAAAAAGACTTTCTAAGATTTTTTTTCTTTAAAAATTTCTAAGTTATTAAAATTTTTTTTTTAAATTTCTCGGGGGGAAACGGCGGGGGGGGGGGGGGGGGGGGAAACGTAGTGCACCTTATACCATGACATCTTCTGATTATTCAAGGACCATTAAATTTTTGTTTGCCAATCGTTTCATTATTGGGGTTATTCGGGCTGCCGGAAAAATTTCCAAAAAATCCTTTTAAATTTTGTGTAAATGTCTTTTCAATTGAATGCATTTGTCACGCAATTACCCTCTTGAAAACCCGTCGGGCATTCGAAGCTGCACTGGCGTTGGAATGCCTTCCATTCCGCTTTTTCATCATTTCCGCCGCTCATTGGAACAGCCGGCAGACCAACGCATTCCTCCCGTGTCAAACATTTGCGCCCAAATTGTTCATACCTTGGAAGCAGAAGAGGGGATAGAGAGAAGATTTGTGAATGCTTTTAATTTAATCCAAACGCCGAGTAAAATTGGACAAGGAAGGGGGGTGGATGAACATGCCCTTAACTTTTGACCATTTCTTTGACAAAATTCGAAATTTCCCTGTGAAAAGTTACACGAAAATGGTGGAGGGGATTCAGCGGTAGACTGAAAAAATTTCGAATCCGAAATTTTGCCAAATATTAAAAAAAATGTTCGAGTTATTTTCTTCACTACCTATCAATAAGTGTGCCCTTTAAACTCACATATCTTCAAAACACTTTGGCACGCACAGTCCGTTCAACTCCAAATTACGGCACGAATTGCACGCGCCGTTGTCGTTGGACCGCGTGCACCCGCCGATGCATTCCCTGTGACACAACTGAGCATCCTCGGTACAACCGGCATCGGTTTTAAGGGCGTTCAAACAGGCTGAAGAAAATGGGAATTAAAAAACGAAATAAAAATAAAGCCATTAGTGGAACAGGCGAAGAAGAAATTCAGTTGTTAGCATAAAACTATCAATTTTGAATAAGCAGCCCCCCCCCCCTCCGCCGGCAATGTTTTTTCTTATTTTTTACTTCTTTGGCAATGTGTCGCATTCCAACAAGCCACTCGGTCAGTGTTTGAAATCCGTGCACATTGTCTCGGCTCCTCCATGCCGGAACATTCATTTTTACATATGGCGACCTCGCTTAAATAGAAAAAAAAAAGTCGGGGAATGCGTAAAACGACGAAAGACTTACTCAATGATTCTGTCGCGAATTGTGCCCACCAAAATTGAGTCCCAGTCGAGGTCATGCGCATAGCAAAGTCCTTAAGGGCAAATGGACGGGGAAACAGTTCAATGGAAAAAGTGTGGAAGGGAATGGATATGTGCGACTTACGTGGATTTTCCGTGATTCGAATTCCACCATTTTTAATTGCTGTCAATTTGGTGAGTCTAAAAGATAAAAAAAATAAAACTATTTTATGCCACAAACAAATATTTTGAATTTTAGGGGAATTTGTGAAAAAAAACAGAAGAATATATTAGGAAACTGTTTTATTATTTGCTGAACAATCGCATGAATGGAATGAATCCACCTTCTTACCCAATGTCCATCAGATCACTGTTTTGGTAAATGACGAGTGCGTAATTCATTATCAGAGAGTGTCCGCCGATGACCCTCAGATTGGGGAACATCCGGCCCAGACTTTTTAAGCCTCTTAAAATGGGAACACAACTGAATAATCGGAAACGGATTAAAAGATAAACCACACCTTATTTGAAAAACGAGAATGGACCCGGTAATTTCGCGAAGTTTTTCAAAGACAGGGAAATCGCTGTCCGTTATGTTGGGTTGGGTTATCGAAAAATAAAAATTGGAAAAAATAAAAAAGAAAAATCTGGAAAAAACTACCATAGAAATGGTAAAATCGCCTTCCAATATTGTACACTCCTTGTACTTAAGCCACCGATCGGTCTGATAACGGGGCTGAAAAGCCGACTTTGGATGGTTCCGAATGTCGATGGTGCTTAAATTTTTGAAGTTAATAAAAAAAGGGTTTGAAATTGTGTTAATTGTAAGTGTTTGAGTTCACCCGCATCGCGTTTCATTTTCCATTGCGTCAACCTAAGAGAAAAAAACTTGGAAAATAAGTGACAGAAATAAGGCAAAAACGAACCAATGAACGAAGTGGAGGAAAGCAAAAGAAAAGCAATGACAAAAGGAGCAATGGTGGCATATTTTAACTCAATGTTAATCCGTTCAGCTAATTTGTAAGGCAAATTTTGTCAGGGGAAAAATTCGCTTTTGTTTTTTTCATAAAATGCTGCAAAAATTTGTGTTAATGCATGTGTGGCGAAGTGGTTTTTGTAAGACAGTAAAGGGAAAGAGGTGAAAGTTCGAATCCGCCATATGACATTAATATTTTTGTTTAAATATTTAAACAGCGATTTTCAAAATTTATTTTTTAAGCTTTTTGGCAACCAAATTGGACAATATGGTGTCTCAATTTCTTAATTACATAAACCATAAAATGTTCTGCAAAAAAAGCAACGGATGAGAATAGCAGCGGGACGAAGGACTGATGGGCCTCATTTTTAATTGAAACATCAATTACATACATATTTAAAGAATTTAAAGATTTAATGAAACTTTTGACAGCGCAAGAGCCAATGAATCACCAACAAAGTGTAGTCTTTACTATTCTCAGAAGAGTAGTATGTAGAAAAAAGATGGCTTCACAATGATTCACAAATCCAGGAATCAAAACAAATCACAACAGAAGCCCTAATAAACAATTAGCATTTTGAGTAGAGATCGGAATTCTCAAATTTGCCGGGCCGGGCCGGGCTGACTTTTTCAGAAGCAACCGGGTTCCGGGCCCGGCCTCTCAAAACCCGGTCAACCCGGATAACCCGGTCAACCCGGATTTTCCCAAAAATCGCCGGGCCGGGTTGCCGGGCCCGGAAAAACCCGGTACCGGGCCCGGCCCGGTCCGATCTCTAATTTTGAGCATTTACAATTGTGAGACGTGAACATGGGCATCTGCTGTATGAATTAATTTTTGAGCACATTAAATTTACGGGGAAGAAAACTCGAATAGGCAAATTTTTAACTCGAGATCGACTCTTGTATTTTTACAAGGGAAAACCAATTTTTTATTTTTGCAAAGTTTTGGCATTATGATTTTGAATATAAAATAGGTATTTGCACTGGGAGTGGGATCCCAAAATTGACTCGCTGTGTATATGGTTTAAAATGTAGAAAGAGTTTAACAACAAAATGGCAGAAGACTCTGTCTTTTGGTTGTTAAGGGCCGAATTAACGGAAGCCAGCAGCAGAAAACAGTGCCAAGATCTGCTGCTGCTGTGTCTGTGCTATTATCTCTCCTTCTGTTAGGCCGACAAAATGCCAATTGGATGGATGGCTTCAGAAGAGTGTGAAAATTAATCGCAGGGGATTATCTCTGCCAAGCGTCGGGGGGCATACGTACATAAAACGAAAAATGAACAAAAATCCATAATTGTGAACTAACCATATATGTACATCAAGGTTACTATAGGTAATACTGTATTAATCCCCCCCTTTTTTTTGAAAATTTATAAAGATAAATTTTCGCGGGTTTAGAGAATATCATAAATCTGTCATCCATTTCGGCGAATTTCGAATCCTGACCCGAATTCGAACAAAAAGTCGAAAGTTCACCAGTTTTCGAATTTGCATACAGTATTACCAAGATTATAGATTCAGGAGTTTCTTTTGGTATTTCACATACTTCCAATTGGCCAATCGGGCTGAAATTTTTACCAAACAAACTTTTCCCTTAAAAATTGAAACTTTCAATGTTGGTCGAAAAAGTCAATTGCACCACAGTGACCATATCATTCCTTCAGTGTGATCGAGTGATCAGAATTTTAACACCCCTGGGGGACTATGATTCTAAAAATCCCTAGGTGGCTGAAAAGTTTTTTCGTGAACGAATATGACAGCAAAAAGAGCCTTTTGCTACAATATATAAAAAATCTCATGTCTCTACGAATCCTCCCATAGAGAAAAGAAAGGCCAAAAATCAATTATTCCGAAAAGTACAGTAATCCAAAAATAAATTGAACATTTTTTGGGTAGTCGGTCTTTGGCTTACCTTCCTCAGCGGAGAAGCATTATAGAACTATTACCCAAACCATTGTAACAAAATTTATACTCTTTTTATTTGTGATACTCGTCTTGCACTAGTGTTGCTTATGAAAAAAAAAAAAAACGCCCAGCAGGGGAGGGCGAATCACCAAGCTAAAAATGTGACCAGTCCCTTGTGTGTGTTAGTGTAAAAAATCTCAGCCTTTTAGATTTTTGAAAATTTTCCCCTGGAGGGATTGTGTATACCGTGTATGGCCAATCAATATTGTCATTTCTCTACTCTCTGTTCTATGTGAGGCTTACCTAATTTATTTTTCCATTTTTTTCTCTCCGTTCCCTAACTCCCATTTTGCCAAATGCTTTTTCTTCTCTGTTTTTCTCCTTGCTGTTGTTGGTGTTGTTTTCCCTCATCTCTCTCTCTCCTTATTTATTCCCCCTTTTTCCCTCCTTTCATTTGCCCAACAATTTATTTTTTTTTAATATTTTTCTTTCCCCCAATTCCATCACTGTTTTGTAATTAATTAACTCGCCTTTTGTGAATGTTTAATGCATTTGCTCCTTTTTCACCTCTCTCGGTGTATTCTAAAATTTAATTGCCGAAAGTTTAAGTATTCATTTTTCATCCCTTAAATTAAATGGTTAATGATGATTACGAGGCGATGAGCCTTTCGGTGCCCAATTGGTCGCTCGGAGAATAAACAACGCTTTGGGGCAAAGAAAAAACGCCATCGGCCCAGCGAAAGTGCCAAATAGGCGACCGTGGAAGGCAAAAATTGTAATTTTTGGGCAATCCGCCGTCAAATCCACAAGGTCCAGGGTTCGGTGATAATTGTATTCTACTCATTTTCCATTCAATAGAAGCATCTGATCATTTGTCGGTCTTTGCTATCGGTGGCCTTTTTTGCCAATGTTTTTGGCGCTTTCCGACTAAAACCATTACACTAATTCCGATCATTTTTCAGGTGGCACCCCTCTGGGCATGTACCGTAAGCAGACGGAGATGCACAAGGCTTAGAGCTCAAATTGAGTAAGTGTAATTTTATTCGATTTAAATGTTTTTTTAGTCATTAATTGATTAAATGTTTATTTTTTGCTTATCCTAAGGTATGTGGGCATTCCTCGCAACCATCCGCACAGTAACCACACATTCATGTTCTCCAATTTCTTCCGGTGAGTACACATTTTAAAAGGACATAAACATTTTGAGGGTCCCTTTTTACGCAATTGGCCTGAGATTAATGAAAAAAGTCACCAAAATCTCAAAAACTAGTCCAATTGAATCAAAAATTTTTTTATAAAGACAACAAAAAACAGGGATGGGATTTTACAGCGAAATTCAAAATTCACGGATCTTGAAAATGCTTATTTTCCCGTTCATTTCTAGTCCAAACACGAAATGAACAGGAAAATAAGCATTTTCAAATTTTTCTGCCTAAAATCCCATCCCTGAAATAAATAACAGTGAGATCGATTAAAATTTTTTAATCACTACTGTCCGTGTTCATGTTCATTCGCTTCCATGGCACAGTAGTTGCCGAACCAAAATCGCACCATTCTGAAAAAATCAATCAAGAGGAAATTTATGCTTTGGTATGTAGATACTTTTCATGTAAAACATTTTTCCCGGATTCATATGTTCAAATAGGTAATAGGAAGAACACTCCTTTTTTATTTAAAAACAAATGCGTTTCCATTTTTTACACAAACATCATTTACAAATATTGAATATTTTTGGTAATTTTTAATTTGATAATAACAACCCAAAAAAATATGTAAGAAAATATAAATTATTTTTAAACGGTTATTTTTTGATTAAATAACTTCCCAACTTATTTCCACAAACACAAAAAAGAATCCAGAAAAAGAGCTCGCCCCTGATAATGCCCATCCCATTTATTACAACTTACTTTCTATTAGGACAAAGGTTCTGGAGACACCGGAAATAGTGACGGTCACCCTGATCACGCGAGTAGTAGTAGTCGTACTGCTCGGCCCCGCCGAGCACAAATGCAATTGCCTCATCGCGATGTTGGAAATCGGCAACATGCTCCCAATTGTAAACCCTTAATAAACGATTGTACGTAAGTCTACGGATACACAGACAAGGAGTTAGGTCAGAAATTGACTTGACAACCACATCACTTAATATTAAAAACGCACAAGGCGACCCATTGAATTGTTTTTGTTTCATAAATGGACGTCAACCAAATGTTTTACTGCTCCCCAAAACTTTTTTGAAACTGAAAATTCTATAAATTTTCCTAGTGGTATTTATCCGAACAAAACGTCAAATTTTATTCCATATAAATGTGTTTTTGTAATATAGGTACATTAGTTGCAAAACAAAAAATTTTCGTAAACTTATGCCCGCCGAATAATGTAGTTTTGAAAATTTAACTAAGAAAACGTGTCTAAAGAATAAATGCACATGTAAACCAAAATTTAAAACAAAACGAAATTGAAAAATGATAACCAACAGTGTGAATCGGAACGAAAAAAAACGGTGGAGTAGGAATTGGGCCGACAGTGAAAGACGAGGAATTGGGCTGAGAGAGAGAGGCGAGGAATTGGGCTGACAGTGGAAAAAGCGAGGAATTGGGCTGACGGAGAAAGGCGAGGAATTGGGCTGACGGAGAAAGGCGACACGGTCAATTGAACAAGCACACTAAAACAAACAATGCATAAAGTCTGAGACACAACCTCGAGCACTAACAAGTAGTATAACGAAAGAAACGGAAAATACATAAAATAATAGCATACTATAAATATTATTTATGGAAAATACAACAACGTGCAGAGACCATCAAAAATGTATTTTCTTTTTCTTTCTTCTCAAATGGACTCAAGCAGGTGGGACAGCAGAAGGATGTGCACCGGTGACCAGGTGAAGTCGGGCGTCCGGTACAGTGCCAAAGCAAAGTGAATAAGAACAAACCGTCGGTTGTCGCGTGAGACCTCACAAAGGCGGATGACATCACGCAAAAAGACACTTTTCACACGGATAAGTTCGGCACATTCTTCACTTTGGCACAACAGTTGGGCAATGACCTGCAGAGAAAACAAATAAAATAAATCCAGAAAAATTAATTTGTTGGAACAGAAAATTAAGAAACCCTTAGAATTTTATAAAACGGACAATAATAATTTATTTATTTAATAATGAAAGTGCCTTGAGCAGTTGGTGGTTCTCAAATCGGGTCGAATCGACTGGTGGGTCCTCGTGCTTGACGAACAGAATTTCGGGACAAATCTGCTCGACAAGCATTTCAAAGAGTGCGTTGTACGTGGCCAGGCTGAGCGAACGACAATTGAGCAACAGTTTTTCGGTGAGCAAATGGAACAAATTCTTGTGATTGATTGCCTCATTTTTGCGCCTAAAAAAGTGCACATTTTAAAAGGAAAAATTGTGGAAATGAATATTAATTACTTTTGGGTCGAACGACACAAAAAATAGCTGAGCATTTTCAGCGTCGGAATTCTGATCAATTCATTGCCGGAGCTGATCATTTTGAAAATCACACAAAGGGCCTTCTTACGATCAAATGCTGGCACCTGAAAAGGGGGGGAAGGGCAATTCGCGTTCAGTTTTAGGCATTTAGAATGGTCCTAAAAAAGCAGTCAGATGTGCCATATTACCATAATTGCGGGATGATTGGCCAACTGATTGGACAGTTGAGTGAGCACATCGTACAAATTGTCGTCCTGTAAAGGCTTTTTTAACTTTCATCAAATTTCCAACCCCCTACAAATGGCTTAATTGCCATGCAAATTGCCTCACCTCCTGCACAGTGTTCACAAAGTTCAACATGCATTGGAACTCCTCGTCTCGGCTCACTTCCTTCTCGCTGACATCCGCCGGGACGGTGTTGAACATCAGTCGGTTGACAATTTGCAAAATGCATCCGCGAATGTGTACAACGGTCAGCCTATCCATTGGTTCCATTGCCATTTGTGCCGAATTTGGCGCCGTTGTCGGCCTCACCACCCAATAGAACTGCTTGAGCGTGTGCATCAGTGTGAGCACAGTGTGTGTTCGACGGACAATGGACGAAGCGGGGGACAGCAGCGAATTGTTGGTGGACACGCAGAACAAATCGTCGGCCAAAAAGTCATACAGACGCATTTGGACCTAAAAATTGGGAAGTTTTTGATTTGGAAATTTAAAGGGTCAATAAAATAGATGCGATTTTTTGAACAACTTTTAGTTTTTAAATAAATTTTTGATTTTTATTCAAAATTTACCGTCGCATCGGCTCGGACCCAAAGGGTTGGGGTCAGAAAGACACTGTCGATGAGCTGTTTGAGCAACGGGACGCCAATGGAACAGTCGAGCAACGATTTGTACACGGAAATGAAGCCCTTAGAAGGAAATATAATAAATATTCCATGAATAAATACGGAAAACCGCGAGAAATTGGGACCAATTTCATGTCAAAAAAAAAACCTCCAGCAAATTCATTGTCAAATGTCGACTGTCCGCATTTGCAATTGTGCTGGCCACAATTGAAAAGCCTTGGACATGCAAAAACTGTTGTTGCGCCGTTGTTGAACAGCTCAGCAGAATTGTGACGACAGAAAGTAAATTTGCACTATAAAAAAAAAAAAAAAAATTAATTTTTTAAATTTAATTGTCCAATTAAAAACACTACCAAATGTCATTGTCCACGGGTTCGTGCTGTTTGGCATCAATTTGTGAGAAGAGAGGCAACAACACTTGAATGCCGCCGATGGAATGCAACGAGCAGTGGACGAATGCGTTTTGACCAATTTGACACCCTGAAAAGATATTTGATAAGTCATTGGCATTTCGTATTATTGTTACATTTTTCATGACGGCATGTGGCACTTGGACAAAATAAGAGGCGGCGGAGCTGTGCAGTTGGCCCCCTTTGGGCGTTTGTTGTTGGAACAGACAAAGTTGGTCATGGCAATTCTTGGGACAATATGCAAAAACAATGGACCAATGGGAACAAAAAAACTGATTCAAAATAGAACTAAAACAGTAAATCCAGTTTATTTGGTATTTTATGAAAATTAAAATTATTTAATAATTAAGCAATTTTTCCATCCGGATTGAGTAGTGAGCTTTACCTTCCGATATGTGTCCGGCAAATTCGACTCGGCCTCGTGTTTGAACTGACTCTGATAAGAGACGCCCAAATACAGCAGCGCGGTGACCAAAGGCGGACTAATCGCTTGTGAAAAAAGGTAAACGGCGGCCATTTGTCCACTGAATGCCTCGTTCACATTCGGCTGGGAGCCGCAGCCGACAAAACACCGATCGAAGTGATCGTTGGTCGAGACAAGCCTAATTAATGAACACGGCAATTAGCAAAATATTAAAATTAAATTGATTTCAAATGCGTACGGACAATCAAATCGCTTTTTTTGGCTCACCAATTGGCGTCAAATGCCTCCACCAAATATCCATCCACGAAACAGTGAATTTCGCTTTTGGCCCATCGCGAATAAACAAAGCTCAACGCCACGTGGTGCCATTTGCGGGGCAACAGTTCGTGCTTAACGCAGTGCAGCGTTTCTTTGCCGGGCGCACGGACGCAACGCAACACCAAACAATTGCCCATGAAATAGCAAAAGTAGCCGAGCCCTTTGGAGGTGGAAAAGCTGAAAAAGGGAACGGAAATGAGAAAAAAACACATAAAATGAATCAATTAATTAAGCGTTAATTAGGCATAAAAACTCATGAGAAAAGTGGTTATATGCCGAGTCTATTCGACCTAAAAAGGTAAGGCCTCTCCTTCTCAAAGTAAATGCTGTGCTGCGGATCCATCCTGAGCCATGTGCTAAAAAGTTTTTTTTTTTTTTAAATTTGTGATTTTGATTTTTTGTGAATTTCCGGGGAAACTTACTGCTCCCATTCTCGACTCCATAAGCAATCTATCAAAAAACAATATAGAACCATTGAAAAGAGAATCCCACCAACCTTTGAATGCGCAATTGCCATGCTGTCATCCTGTAAATAATCTTTTCCCGTAAAACAAAATTTAAATTCGGAAATGTCTCACCCAAACGCGCCAACCGCCGTATTCGAGTCGCATGGCATGTTGGATGAATGTAAGCGAGTGAAATGAGCCATTCCTAAAATGGCATATTTAAACTATATGTATTTAACCCAAAAATTGATACTCCAAGGCGTACCTGCCACACACTCATCTGCAGAATTGTTCTAAACTAACCATGAGTGGTTATCAAAAGCAAAGGGGGAAAACAGAACAAACCGTCGGTTGTCGCGTGAGACCTCACAAAGGCGGATGACATCACGCAAAAAGACACTTTTCACACGGATAAGTTCGGCACATTCTTCACTTTGGCACAACAGTTGGGCAATGACCTGCAGAGAAAACAAATAAAATAAATCCAGAAAAATTAATTTGTTGGAACAGAAAATTAAGAAACCCTTAGAATTTTATAAAACGGACAATAATAATTTATTTATTTAATAATGAAAGTGCCTTGAGCAGTTGGTGGTTCTCAAATCGGGTCGAATCGACTGGTGGGTCCTCGTGCTTGACGAACAGAATTTCGGGACAAATCTGCTCGACAAGCATTTCAAAGAGTGCGTTGTACGTGGCCAGGCTGAGCGAACGACAATTGAGCAACAGTTTCTCGGTGAGCAAATGGAACAAATTCTTCTGGTTAATTGCCTCATTTTTGCGCCTAAAAAAGTGTACATTTTAAAAGGAAAAATTGTGGAAAGAAATAATTATTTACTTTTGGGTCGAACGACACAAAAAATAACTGAGCATTTTCAGCGTCGGAATTCTGATCAACTCATTGCCGGAGCTGATCATTTTGAAAATCACACAAAGGGCCTTCTTACGATCAAATGCTGGCACCTGAAAAGGGGGGGAAGGGCAATTCGCGTTCAGTTTTAGGCATTTAGAATGGTCCTAAAAAAGCAGTCAGATGTGCCATATTACCATAATTGCGGGATGATTGGCCAACTGATTGGACAGTTGAGTGAGCACATCGTACAAATTGTCGTCCTGTAAAGGCTTTTTTAACTTTCATCAAATTTCCAACCCCCTACAAATGGCTTAATTGCCATGCAAATTGCCTCACCTCCTGCACAGTGTTCACAAAGTTCAACATGCATTGGAACTCCTCGTCTCGGCTCACTTCCTTCTCGCTGACATCCGCCGGGACGGTGTTGAACATCAGTCGGTTGACAATTTGCAAAATGCATCCGCGAATGTGTACAACGGTCAGCCTATCCATTGGTTCCATTGCCATTTGTGCCGAATTTGGCGCCGTTGTCGGCCTCACCACCCAATAGAACTGCTTGAGCGTGTGCATCAGTGTGAGCACAGTGTGTGTTCGACGGACAATGGACGAAGCGGGGGACAGCAGCGAATTGTTGGTGGACACGCAGAACAAATCGTCGGCCAAAAAGTCATACAGACGCATTTGGACCTAAAAATTGGGAAGTTTTTGATTTGGAAATTTAAAGGGTCAATAAAATAGATGCGATTTTTTGAACAACTTTTAGTTTTTAAATAAATTTTTGATTTTTATTCAAAATTTACCGTCGCATCGGCTCGGACCCAAAGGGTTGGGGTCAGAAAGACACTGTCGATGAGCTGTTTGAGCAACGGGACGCCAATGGAACAGTCGAGCAACGATTTGTACACGGAAATGAAGCCCTTAGAAGGAAATATAATAAATATTCCATGAATAAATACGGAAAACCGCGAGAAATTGGGACCAATTTCATGTCAAAAAAAAAACCTCCAACAAATGCATGGTCAAATGTCGACTGTCCGCATTTGCAATTGTGCTGGCCACGATGGAAAAGTCCTCGAACTGGCCGACGTTTTGTGGGACGATGTGGCCGGCGGGGGCAACGGTGGCTCAAGAATGTCTCGGTAACGGCTGACCATCAAAACGGACAGAAAGTAAACGACGGCCAACGCGAGGAATTGGGCCTGTTTAGTCTCTTCCTTTAAAATGGAATTATTGAAACATTTAAACATTAAAGTGAGAATTTTGAAAATTTTCAATTTCGATTTATCTATCTATTTAGAACCCCGGACCCGAACTCGAGCAAAGGATCGGAAATTCATTTTTCACCAAAATGTAAATCTATTACCCCCTAAATCGTTTTGGTACTTACCTATGTCGTTTACAGCCCATAAAAAAAACAATTTTTAAATCAATTTTAAACATTTCTAGGGGGTTTTCGGGGTAGCTGATCACGAATCTGACATTCATTTGCACTAATTTCGAACCCCGAACCCGAATTCGAACAAGTACTGTCAATGGCCCACACTTTTTTGAAAGAAAAATCTTGTTCAAAAAAGTCGTGAAAACATTTTTGCGGGGTTTTCTGGGTCACTGTTCACTAATTTGACATTCATTTTGAGCAATTTCTACCCCGCAACCGAACTCGAACAAAAATTTGAAAGTTCAAATTTTTTAATTTCGCTTTTTATGTTCGTACGTGCACAGAATGATCATGTTTTGGTGTTGCAATGGTTTATGATTACATTTAGATTGTTTTTGGTCATTTTAGGATCAAAAATGAGAATTTTAAAAATTTTGTATTTCGACTTTTTGTTCGAATTCGGGTTCGGGATTCTAAATGGGTCGAAATGGATGTCAGCTTCGTGATCTGCGACCCCGAAAACCCCCTAGAAATGTTTATAGATTGATTTAAAAATTTTTTAATTTTTATGGGCTGTAAACGACATAAGTACCATCGTTTTCAATGCATGGTAATACTGGAGGATCTGGGCTCCACCCAAAAAATTTTTTTTTTTGTTTCTGTTATAAAAAGATTAACCCGGGGGTTTTCGGGGCTTCTGATCACGAATATGATATCAGATTTGCAAAAATCATTGATTCTATCATTGATTTTGAAAATCATAGATTTTCGAAATTTTGTCAATATGGTCAAATGTTCCTAAAAATTGATTATTGGCAGGGTAGTAAGTGTTTTGTATAAGTTTTGTGTGATTGTTCTATTGTCATCTCATTGGCTAATAAAAAGTGCTGCTCATATATGTTTGCTTCATTAGAAAAAGGGTGCAACATTTGACCATATTGGCAAATTTCAAAAATCTAAGATTTTCAAAATGAATGAAAGAATCAATGATTTTTGCAAATCTAATATCATATTCGTGATCAGAAGCCCCGAAAACCCCAGGGTTAGTCTTTTCATAATAGAAAGAAAAAATTTTTTGGGTGGAGCCCAGATTCTCCTGTATTACCCAATGCATTAAATGGCCGTTCTTTGGGTTATAGTGAAAAGTGAATTTACGATTTTTTTTTTTATTCGAGTTCGGGTCTGAGGTTCGAACTTCGTGGAAATGGATGCCGGATTCATGATCAGCTACCCCGAAAACCTTCATACCGTATATTGATATATTTTCTGCTTTGAAAATAGAAAAAAAAATTGAAAATTATTTATGGGCCCTAAACTGCATAAGAGCCGATTCGTGGGTACTTATCCTTTTTGTGACCCCCCCCCCCCCCGAAAATTTTTTTTATACATTTTTTCTTTGGTAATTTTAGGCGCTGAAAGCGGATAAGCTGTTTATTTTAAGATTGCATGCAGTTATAAACAGTAGATCAGTTTTTAGCGCCTAAAATTATCCATGAAACAAATTTAAAAAAATTTTCGAGGGGGGGGGGGGTCACAAAAGGGATAAGTACCGATTCGTGTTCCTCGACACTCAGAAAACCCCCCATAACATGTTTTCACGACTTTTTAAAACAAAAAAAAAGGGGGGGGGGGTGGTACGCGTTAAGTGGATGGAGCGCGTAAAACTGACTAGAAGAACCCAATGGACTTTTTTTGGTCTACATATTGTCTTTAGGGTAATATTCAGGTTTGTACCCCCCCCCCCCTTTTAAACATGTTTCCACGGCTTTTTTAAACCAAAAAAAAATTTCTCTCAAAAAAAAGGGGGGGGGGGGTACAAACCTGAATATTACCGTCTTTAGCCTAGAATTTAGTTATGGTCACTTTATATAGACTAAGATTTTAGATACCAAGAATTGATGAAGTACTAAAATTGTGACTCTAATATATTCGAGACAAAAACAATAAAACAACTGTTTTTGCATGTGTGCGCTCATTGAGTAACTTTTTTTTTTGATGATTTCGACATATTTTATTTTGTTGGCATTTTGTTTAATTCATTTTAATTTCCGATTCGTTGTCTCATTGGACGGGTCGGGGTCGGTTTAGTACGGGCCGTTTTAGTACGAGCGCAAGTTTTTGGTTATAATTTTTTTCTTTGCCAACCATTTTTAGTACCGTTCGATAGCCCTAAGTGTCCTCTATTAATCTGCAAAATTGCGAAAAATTTTGTTAAGGTTCAAAAAAGTTATGGTCAGAAGAATTCAAAAAACCAGATTTTCCAACTTTTTTGGCTCAAACTTTTTTTAAACTTAACAAAACTTTTTGAAATTTTGCTTTTACTTATTTTCTGAAATTTTTTTAAACACTTTTCTAGGGGTGTTTGAGGCGCTGAGCATGGACTCCATTTCGACCAATTCCGAATCCCTAACCAAACTCGAACATTTTTCGAGAATTAAATTTAATTTTTTTTTTAAATTTCTCTTAAAACATTGTTTTTAGTGTTTTCGGGGTTGCTAACTTTAGACAAAAACCATTTCAAAAGCAAAAAATGGTCATTCTGTAAAGATACGAACATAAAAATGAATTTTGACAATTTTGAATTTTCGATTTTTTGTTCGAGTTCTGGTCCGGCATTCGAAATTGGTCAAAATTAATGCCAGATTCGTGGTCAGCAACCCCGAAAACACTAAAAACAATGTTTTACGAAAAACTTTAAAAAAAACTTAAAAATTAATTCTCAAAAAATGTTCGGTTCGGGTCAGGGATTCGGAATTGGTCGAAATGGAGTCCGGATTCGTTCTCAGCGCCTAAAAACACCCCTAGAAAAGTGTTTAAAAAAATTTTCAGAAAATAAGTAAAATTAAAAAAATTCGGGACCAATGAACCGAAAGATTGCCAAAGAATTTATATTTTTTTTCATTTTAAAGGAAATTTGTTAATTATACACACCGTACATTTGCGCCTTAAACAACATGCACACCGGTTCAAATCGGATTGGCATTCGGACGGGGAGTGCCGGTGAGCCATTCATCCCCTTTAAAAATGATTATTTTTTCACTAACTTCAGCATCTTCTGCATCAGCGGGTGCTGTAAGTGATGAGCAGTTCCGTTCGTCCTTCGAGGCGGTGCCAAATGTTCGGGTCAGTCCGTCTTGGACATGGGCGGGATTAACAATCAGCGTGGAAAAACTCAAAAAATTAACCCTCCCCCGATTTTTAATGCATTCGGATGGTATCATGGACGTAAAATTATTAGGCGTTAGTTGTAGGTAATGTGCCTTTTGAACTTAATTAAAAAACCAAAGGGCACCCTTTTGATTTGAATTTTTTAAAAAGATTATGTCTAATCGAGAAACTTATTCCCGTAGGTTTTCCACGATCTGACATTTATTTCATCCGAATCCCTATCTAAATTTAAATCAAAAACTGAAGTTCGAAAAACGTGATTTTTGGTTATTTTTTTAGAGTTCATGTTAGGGTTTTGGAACCGTAAAATTGGACTCCGTTTATTTATAATGTCTGTTTCATTTTCCAGGTGGAATCATTTCGCGATTTGATTGCCGAACTTCAAAAACAAGCGGCTTTGCTGGAGAATGTGAACAACGATTGGACCAAGCGAATAAAAGCGGTCGGTCCTTCCCAATGTTTTTCATAATCATTCCCTCCCCCATTCCCCCTCAATTTTCAGCTTCAAATGTTACGTGCCCTTCTCGTGACGGACATTGGCTGCTATGGTGCCCTCGTGGAACAGTCCTACGCCCTGCTCGGAAATGCCTTTCTTTTGTCCGTCAAAGACCTGCGCTCCCAAGTGTGCCGCGAAGCTTGCATTTCCATCGCGTAATTTTTCGCCAATTTCATAAATTCGCTCCGATTTTTTCATTTTTCAGAATTTAGGGCACCGCCCAAAAAAACGCGCATTTAAAAACTTGAAAAAATTTACCGAAATTTTTTTGTCTGCCATTATCAAATAATCAAAAACCATGCTTTTCAAATTAACGCAATTTTTAAAATGTTTTTCTTTTTTTCCTCTTACAGTTATTGTTGTGAGAAATTGGGCACCGGCTTTTGGCGAGTGGCCGAGTCGATTTTGCCGGTTACGATGAATCTCACGCAAAACTCGGCCAAAGTGATGGCCACCTCTGGCCAAATTTGCAACTTTTACATCACCAAAGTTTGCTCACAAATTGCTTACCGCTCCAATGTATAGCCATTATTTTCCGTCATTCAGAACATTCAGCACCCAAAAGTGCTGTCAATCATTGTGAGTCAGGCCAACTCAAAGGCGAAGGAGATTAGACGGTTTGTCAGCAAAAGCAAAAATATTTGTAATATTTTTCAATTTTAGGACGACAATTTCGATGGTTCAGACGATAATTGCTGGGTGGGACGTGTCCATTCTCGACAAGCATTTTCCTGAGCTGCTGCAATGCGTCAAGTTGGGGCTCTGCGACGCGGATTCGGAGGTGCGGGCGACGGCGCGGCAAACATTCGAAAGTCTGCAGGCGCTTTACCCGGCCAAAGCGGACATGCTTTTCCAGGTGGGCGAGCACTTAGGGGACACAACGATTGTTGATATGGGCCAACCCTTACAATTAGCTGTAGTGGAACCCTCCAAAACCCCCAAAATTCCTCGGCTTTCAAACCGACAGAAATTCCATTTTAAAGGAGTTGGAGCCGGCCAAGCAGCGCCTTCTCGTCGGCTCAAGCACCGCTTCATCCACTCATTCGGTCAATTCTGAACGGGACAATCTTCCAAATCCGAACCGTGGCCTTTACAATGCACAAAATGGTTGGTTTGTTTTTTTCGCATTGATTCCGTCGACCGAATATTTCATTTTTATTTTGCATTAAGCCTTCCTCAACAAACGCTCTGCGAGTGATTTGAACCATTCCGTTCGTCGGCTGAACCTCGCCTTGCCAAAGGTGGTCCATCGTCCGAATGTCGTCCGCTGTGGCAAACCGCCGCGTACGCTTTGGCACTCATTCGTTTTGTTATGGCCATGAAATTGCATATTTTTTTTTGTAGAGCCGGCCACACAATCCGCTTTGCGGCCTGCTTATCCCCATCATCCTCCGTCCTCCACCGCCGGAACACCGGTGGCCCGGAAGATTGGCCCGTCGTCGATGGGCGGAGGGGCGGCGAACAAATTGCAAAAGTCCATCAGCACAACGGACGCAAAATCAACGGCATCGCAATCGCAACGTACACACTTACAATAGTCAAAAACCGAGAAAAAAACCGAAAAATATGTCCGGGTCGGGTATATTCGGAAGTAAAATCCAATGGAAGGAGAATTCAAAAGTCGGCACATTCCCCCCCCCCCCTTTGGCGTTGTGTACACTCTTCCAATAATGCCGTTTTGTCATTTTTAAGCCGGCAGTCGGAGTTCGTCGCCAGGCCGCGTTCGTCACCCGCCTCCACGACCGCCTCCTGTCGCTGCTGCTGCCGCTGCCCATCACGCGCCGATTGCGGCCGCGCGAAAGCTGCAGAACGGACGCGACCACCACGACATTGGCAATACGCCAGGCAATTTTTTGTTTTAATAGCAATTAAAAAACGAATTTTTTTTTTTTTAGTAAAATCGGCCGCTTCACATGGACAGCCAATTCACAAAGACTTTGTTCGTGCTTTGGTCGTACATTTTTCGATTCTTTTCTCTTCTGATTTCGCTCCTTTAGAAAAACGTGGACATTCAGGCGAGGAATGTCCGACCAAATGTCATACGGTGGGTGCATTTTGGTTTATTTGGGATATTTTTCCTGGACATATTTCAATTAAGAAATGATGATCTGCCAGCAGCAAATGTCCGCTCTCCGCCGACAGTGCAACCTTCGCATCATTTTGCACGTAATTCTTTGTCAAATATGCACAATTTCATTGATTTAGGATTGGATAATCCTATGCAATTTGGGTTAATGTCTTGAAAAGGGATCACTGTTCATCGGATTCATTACCACTTTCGCGCTCAAAAAAATTTAGCGCTTTTTTAGACCGATTTTTTAGAAAACTTTATAATTCATCATAAAATTAAGAGGGAAATTCGCTAGAAATTTTTTAAAATTTTTTGGAAACTTTGTACATGCATCGAAGCCCCTCCCCCATTTTCAGCTCGCCCCAGCGGCAGTCCGTCCACCGATTTCTACGGACTCTCACAACGGCAGGAGGCGGTGTTGCAGCGGATCAGTTCCGAGGAGCACAACACATCGGGCGGCAGTGTGGGGCCGTTTCCGCGAAAGTCGTCGGCCAACAATTCGTTCGTCAGCGACAACAAGCGCAACCTGTCCATGCGCGACAGTGGGGGCAACACTCTTCAGAATGGCCAACATAAGGCGAGCGTTTTAAACGGATTGTCAGTCTGTCACACTTCAATTTATGTCGAAATTCGTTTTATAATTACCAGTTTTTAGAAAGGTTTTCCCATCTTTTGGTATATTTTTATATTTACAGAGGTCTGAAGGGTGGGTGCACTTACGTTTAAAAATTAAAAAAAAATTTCTTGATCGGCGGGTGGGAAACGAATTGCTCCTCCCAGGTTTCGAATGCTTTTTACGAGTCCATTTTACTCTGTTTTTCATATTAACTTTGACTTTTTTGATTTATATGACACCAATTTGCAGTGGTCCTTCCTGAGCTCCGAACAGTTGGCGAATGACCACGAGCAGCAAATTGCGTTCATCCAGGAAATATGTGACACAATTGGGGCCAATGCAGTGACGTAATATTCTCTATTTTTCTATTAAAAAATTCTAAAATTTAGCAATGAAAAGGAAATTGAGGAGGCTCTTCAAGTGTTGTCGCGAATGGTAAGGAGAGAAAAAACTATGGATTTCACAATCACTTCTCTGTTTTAAGATCCGCGAAGGAGGGATTACGCTGTGGAACGATTATTTTAACACAATTTTCTTCGCCATCCAACAGATCATTTCTCAGGATTTGGAGCGTCACTTTAATATCATCAAAATCTCTGCACTTAAAACACTCAAAGAGTTGTGGTGAGTTGGCATTTTTAGAGGGGGGGGGGGGATTAATTAGGGACTCATTTGTCAAACCAATTATGAATCATTTTATTAGGCATTCAATTAAATTAAGAGAGATCTTTTCAATCCCCTTTTTCAGCTTGGTCCAGCCGAAGCGTTTAGTTGCCAAAACTGAACTTCTGGTGATGATCATTCTGAATGCGCACGAATGTGAGGATGCCACCGTGGTCAGAGCGGGTAATTCAATCACAATTTTTTCCATATTTTTTTGGTACAACGGCGCGGCATATCCGAACGATGTTCCCCCCTCGAAAATTAAAAAATCAAATAAATTAGGCGAAACGTATTTGCTTTTCCGTTTTGATGCCGTACCCCATTACCCTCAAATGCATTGGCGTTGTGTCGCTTATAGTCCTCGCGCCAGACAAACTCGCGTAAATATGAATAAGTCTAACGGTTGATTAAAAATATAGGGTATGACATCAAACCGAAAAGTACCGAAACGTAGTGCACCAATGCTTACAATTAGAGTGGTAAATTTCGTAATCAATCCCTATGATTGCATGCGTTGATTACATTTGCCCCCATCTCCGTTCTTCAGCCGAGGATTGCGGTGCTGCGGTTGCTAACCATTTGCCGACTAACACGTGCATGAACCTTTTGCTGACCGTCATCGACGACAAACACAGCAAATACCACCAACTGTCGGGCGCGATCAAAATGCTTGGAAGTATGCTCTCCAAACTGCCGCCGGAAGAAGTGATGGGGAAACAAAGAATTGTTTATTCGTTTCAATTTTAACACTTATTTCAGGTGGAGGGACTGCTCCCCACCGTTGTGCCTCGGATGACTCAGGTAAAAAAGGAGCAAATTGGACACAAAAGGAGCAAGCACTTCATTCAAAAAAATTTTTTAATTTCCAAACAGATACTTAAAAAGTCATGAAACTTTCAGTCATGGAATTTTCCTTAATTTTTTTTTCTCGGAGCGGGAGGGGTGGAAATGACCGGCTCTGACAAAAAAGTACCAGCAAAAAAAGGGGGGAGGCCGAATGTGTGGAATTGCGAGAAGAGCATATAACCAACCAGCGGCAAATGTTTTTCCCATTTTCTACAATTTTTTCCTCATTTTAATTTGTTTTGGAAACGGAAAACTCATTTACCCTTCCCATTTGATATTTTATGGGAATAATTCGTTGATTTTCCTCCAAATGCTCTCTCAGTGCTACGACAATTCCCAGTCGATGGTCCGACGTTCGGCCATCATTTGTTTGGTTTCCATCAGTCATTCGATTGGTTTGGATGTGTTGAAGCCACACCTAAACGCAGCGACGGTTCGTTTTCTTTTTCATCGGTTTTATGTGAGCAATGGGAGGGGGTGGGGGGAAATGAAATTGTTTTTAATGCACTTAATCTTTGAAATTTCGAATTAAGCTAGATAGTGAGGAATTTTTATATTTTGCTGGCTTTTCTAAAATAAAAAAAAACGATGTTTTGTCCTGGTCCTCTCATTTCTTTGTTAAGCTTAAACTTGTGGACGTGTACCGCGAAAGAATGCTTAAGCGCTCGGACGGCGGTGCGAACGCATGAGAAGCGAATGAATGGATAACAAACGAATAATCCGAACACAGCAAAAAACCGTCCAATCAAATCACTTACCAAAAGCACCCAAAATTATATTTATTTTCCCAATTGCTTTTCCTTTTTCTTACGTTGTGTTGTATTAATTCATTTCTTGCATTATTTTATTTTTTGGTGGGAATGTCCGCTGATTGTGAGCCGTGCTCTTCATAATGATAATGACCATCATTTGTCTTCACTGTTTTGCCTGGTTGAATAAATTTTTGGACCAAAGTGAATAATAGGGGGGGGGGGGGGTATTTTGTTCCGAATTTCAATCCAGCAATTAGTTGTGTTTAAACTTTTATTTTGATTAACAAATACAATGGGAAAAAGATGCTTCTAGGCGTATGAGGACATAGTTTTTTTTGCATTTGTCGATGTAAAAATCCAATAACATAAGAAAATGACAATGGTAACGTGGAAAAGAAAGAAAATGAATGATCTTTTATTTACATTTAAGGAAAGTGCGCCATTTGAAACAATGTAAAAAATAAAATCAAATTGAACTTTTAAGACGGGGGGGGGATAATATGGCGCATCAGGCGCTAATTACATTAATTAATGAGGGAAAAGCATCGGGCGAACGGAAAACAAACAAAGCGAGGGAACAGAGACAGACACAAAATGAGGGGAGGGAAAACAATGCGAAATGATGAAACGATGAGGAAGAAGAGTTGTGTTGTTTTCCCCGCCGGGGAGAGAGGTCACTGGAGGAGGACGAGAGGAGAGGCATTCATTCATCAGACGGAATCAGCAACAAAAAAGGGGGGTGGTGGTATACTGTAGTATGATGTGCGGAGTACTGTGTGGAGAGTACTGTAGTGGGACTGGCGTTCGTTGTCGTTGTTAGCCAGGGTGATGGGTTGGCGACGAGCGGGGCGCGGTCGATTCCATCCCTCAGCTCAATCGGCGGTCACCGACGGTTCACCGAGTTCTGCTGCTGCATGAGGCGTTGTTCCGTGGCCAGTTGTTCACTGTGCGAATTGAATGAATCAGGCAAATTGAACGCCGCCGGGAGAGTCCCGAAAGGAATTTCTGCTCAAAGGGCATGAGACACAGAAAAATGCTCGTCAAATGAACCGGTCGGATTTTCCCGCTCGTACAATGGACACTCGTCTCCCACCATGGCCCAACATTCATTTCCAATTCGTCCGTCCGTTTCCCTCTCACCTCTGCTCCTCCTCCCTGAACATGCGCACACACGCGCCCCGACCGAACCGGGCATCCATCAGAATCCGTTGGATGTTCATTTTGGTGACCACTTTCTTAATTGAATGTCCATAATTAGGGCATAGATTTATGAACCATCCACCCCCAAGAGGGGAAAAATTTATCAAAAAATTTGACAATTTTAATTGAATTTTTAAAATACAAAATTGCACAAATGCACCTCGTCGTCGTTGAGGTTGCCCAAGTGGCGGACGAGCAGGTCGATGATTTCCGACTCGACTTCGTACAATTGTTGTTGCTGCTGCTGCTGGGCGTGGTGCTGTTGGTGTTGCAATTGCTGCAGTTGGTGCTGCTGTTGCTGATGAACTGCTTGCTGCTGCTGCTGTTGTTGGGAATGGTGTTGCGCTGCTGCTGCAGCTGTTGCGGTGGACAGAATGTACTGCGGCAGGTGCTGTTGTTGTGCCGATGCCATCATCAGCGAGGAGGAAGACGAAGAGGACGGAGTGCCGACGCCGACCATTTGGTGTTGCCGAAAGGACGCCGAAGTGCCGCTCCGATTTGTGCCGCCGGTGGACGCCGAATTGACGACATGTGGACCCTTTGGAGAATTGTGATAAGAATCAATCTCAAACAATGTAGGAGTGCCACGGAATAACAGCGTATGGGGTGCACTTCATTTATGTATTTCGCGCCCACTATATTTTTTTAATTTTCTAAATTAATTTTTAACGAGTCGTCAGCAAAATTTTTGAAAGCGGCCACCCACGACAAAATGCCCACCGAATGAGGCGACGAATTGGGCCCAATCGTCGGCTGTTGCTGGTGGTGGGCCAAAAGCGGTGCCGACGACGACGACTGTTGGTGATGATGGCTGAGCACGTGTCGATCTGAAAAACAGTACAAACACACAAAAGCAAAGGAATGCCGCCGGACGGAGGGACTAACCGCCGGGGTCAATGAACAAATGATGCGCCTGTTGCTGTCGGTTGGTCTGCAACTGTTGTAACTGATGCTGTTGCTGCTGGTGATGGTCAAGTGCCGTCCCCGCCGCCGTTGTTGCCGTTGGTGGCCTTTTCCTGGCGGTGCCATTCCGTGCCGTTGCCGGCACTGCTTGGTGTTGTTGTGCCATCGTGGAGGCGGAGGCGACAGACGCGAAGAAACTGGACGACTGCTGCTGCTGTTGTTGGAGCTGGTCAATTCCCACCGGTACAACCATGGCATGGTGGTTAGAAGATGTCGGTGCACCACCAGCTGCAGCAGCAGCAGCGACGGAATCCGGCGGAATGGTGATGATTTGGTAGGCGGTCCCACCCGGCCCGACGACAGTCGTGGCGCACGAGGAGGAAGAGACGGAAGGCACGCCACCGACGCCCCCTTCCACCGACGGCACCATGGAAATGCCGCCAGTCAACACCGCCGCACCGATAAGGTCATGCGGTTGTGTCGTGTTGTTGTTGGTGCCACTACCGCTGGTCACTGCCAGCAGTTCCTCTTCCTTCAATTTGTACAGCAACGGCTGTTGGTGGTGGAGGGACAGTCGACCACCACCAAATTGGTGCTGCAGCTGGTGTTGTCCTCCTCCAATTTGTTGTAGTTGGTCATGGTGACTGTTGCTGCCAATGCCGTGCCGAGCGCGCAACAGTCGGCCAACGCCGGCGGACGACGCGGTGCCGTTGAAGGAGCCGAAAGTGTTGTTGTTGCCGTTGGTGGTGATGCCATTGACGTTAGTCGGCAAATGCCGCAGTTGGGGCAATAAAATGGCATTCTGTGTGAACGGGAATAGAGAAAAATGCCAAATGTTTGAGGTCGGCGATGCGACAGAGACAAAAATTGTTTTATGTTTTTTTGTTACAAAATTGGCCGTTCCGTACCTCTATTCGAAATAATAATTAAATCAGTAATTTCGGCTTTAAGGCAATTAATGATAAATTTGAAATTGCAGCGGAAAAAATTGAAAAATTAAAAAGATTTATTTATTCAATTTCAAAAAAAGCCGAAACTCTCGACCATTGGGTTTTCTTTCGAGTTTTTGCTCAACATTTTGAAGTAGGAAAATCGAACGGAGGTGCATCCAAAATTTCCCAAATTAACCACAGCCCATAGCTCCGTCCCGGTCTCGACATATTGTCATAATTAGTACCGGGTGCTGTTGCTGCTGTCCTCCTCCCCCCGCTGCTGCCGTGCCACCAAATGCGACGGTCGCAGCGGCAGCCGAGCCGACGCTGATTTCGCTGCCCGCCGAACTGCTCGGCGACGACCCGTTGGCGGAGCATTCGCCGCCGCCGTTGTGCTGCTTTTTCATCGCCGGATTCGCCGTCATGGCAGCACCACGTTTGCCAAGTGATAATCTAAACAAATGGGGGCATGGACATGAGTGTGTGTGGCCATGGAAAGAGCAGTGACCGTGGGGAAAGTGTCGTTTCGGCACCAACCCAAGTTTTTGGACTGTAACTTTTTTTAGTTTCAACCAAATCAAACAATCTTGGTATCATTCGAAAGCCTTTCACATGCCCTATTAATCATAAGCTTCCAAACAAGATTATATTTTACGAATGATACCAAATTGTATTTGTTTAAAAGAAAAAAGTTCCAAAAACTTGGACGGTACCGAAACGACCCCTACACTTGTGCCGTGCCCTCCCGGCCGACCACCTGCCGTTGGTGTTGCCGTTGTTGTTGGACGACGTCGCCAAAGCGGCAGCCGCCATCTCTTTGAGCACCAGCGACCCACCGCCGTTGAGCAGTGTGCTGTTGTTGAGTTCTGATTTCGTCAGCAAAAATGCCGACGACGACGACTCTCCGCTGGTGCTCGGCACAGTGTGCAACAGACGCGAGGACACCGCTGGAAAATCAATTAATCAATAGAATTAATTAATTGGTCAATTAATTAAATGCAGGGTGTGGAGTCGGGCAAATTTAACAAAAATATGAAATTTTGGCCAACCGTTTGCGTTGTCGCCGATGTAATCATCCAGCCAACCCAACACTAAAAAATAAATAAATTTAAAAACAATGAAATTGGAGGGGATTGGTCAATTTTTAAAAGTTGTCAGTGTTTTGGTCTCTTGAAAAATGGCAGAAAAATCAACTAATTGCGGTAATTAAGAAACAGTTGTCCATTTTACCGTTGAAATTCCGTGTGCCATTTGTCGTCGATTCGGAATGGTCCTGAAAATTTCAGTAAAAATTCTACTAAGTTTAAAACCTCTCAAATGCTTACCATCATTGATGTTGTTGTGCCCCCTTTTCTCCGCTTCTTCTCTTTGATGTATTTGTCCCGAATGCTTTTCCATTGCTTTTGCAGTGCCTGCGGATCATCTGAAAATGGCATTGTTTTTTGGTCCTCCAATTCCGTCACATTTTTTGTGCCAATTTCTTTAAATTTGCAAAGTGCCAATGGCGTCTCACAATTTGCAATTTTATGAAGTCATAACTTTTTTCACAGATGACCAAATTTTGTAAATTTGACATCATTCAAAAGCTTTTACCATGCTCTTGCTTTGAAAAAGATTTGCCGTCATGAAAAAAATTAAAATAAAAATATTCAAAAATCCTGATTTTTATGCATTCATTATTAATGTTGCAGTCTTTTTATAAATTGACCAATCGCTTAGAAAACAACTTTTCATGACTGCTAAACGTAGAGCCTTCAAATAATGCCAAAATTGTAAAATTTGGACAACTGATAAAAAAAGTTATGCCCTTTAAAAGTTCCATGGGACGCATTTGACCCCTTCCGTTCGCTTTGGCCCCCTTTTTCGACTATTTCAGTCCCTCCGTTTTAATTCCTTTCATGTTTGGCCATTTCCCCACTCTCATAAAATCCGCTTTTCACCTGGGTAGTCCAACTCTTTGCACAACCGTTGCCAAATTGCGGTTCGAAAGTGTGCGCTGGCGTGTCTGTTCCCGTAGTGCTCGTGGCTCGGGTCGTACAGTGCCGGCTCGCGTCGGACGACGTCCACCAGTCGCCGCACAAAGTCGTCGTTAGCGCCCGCGGCGACGACGGACGACGCGCCGCTCAGTCGCCCGTTGCGCAGCAGCGCAATGTCCGCCACCGTCGCACTTCCGCCGCCATTGATCGCCGACGCTATGGCATCCTCAATCTGAGCAGAGAGAGCAATAAATGGCAGAATTATTGATTGAGTTTGGGACAGACACGCAAAAACCGGCAACAGAGAAAAAGGGACAAAATTATTGATTGATCTTTGAGGGGCAGACACTTTGTTTTGGCAAATTTTCGCACCCAAAAAAACAAAAATTGTAATTTTCACCTAATCAGAAGCGGAAGTAACATTTTTGGTATCATTCAATACTCCCAATTCTTTTCTATTTATTATCCTCTGCAATTGCGCAATAAATTTGGTCAATTTTAAGGAAAAGTTATAGCCAAATTTAAGAAACTAATTTTTCAAACATTTTTAGTCATTGAATTTAACCGGATAATGTTAAGGATATCGAGTGTTACCCAGAATATTTACGAATTTGTTTGCTTCCGGAAAAGATTGGAACATCAAAAATAGTCATAAATTTTCATATCGCGAAATTTTCAATGGTCGTTTAAAATACCCGAAATTATTTCTGACAATGAGCAGAAAAATGGAAGAAAAGTGACCAATTTCCAGCAATTTATGGACAATTTACAAATTCAGTTGTCCATAAAATGTTTGGGGATTATATGAAAATTAAAAATTTACAAAAAATTGTTTTAAATTGAAAAAGAAACCCTCGCATTTGCGTCGTCTTTCGCTTCGTTCGTTTCCCTTTTCGCCTTGCGCTCGTAGGAATTGGCAGAAGTCGCTAAAGGAACAAAAGACATTGGCATTTTCAATCTGTAACAACAAAAAAAGGAAAGAATTCGTGTCTATTTGTCTAATTTTTTTCCTCATTTTCCAACTCGGATTTGTTTTTAATTTTTGACGAATTTTGTGTCACAAACCGCCAAAAAAAACGTAACAAAAAAGAATAAAAAGAAGATTTCTCCAATTGGATATTCTAGCGATGGCATTTGTCCCCTGGGAGTGCCGTGTGTCCCAAATTCCAAAACAAATTTGGCCGTGTGTTCATCTCCTCGTCCTCCTCCGTCCGTCTCCCACTTTTTTCCCTTACCATCGCCGCCGGCCGATGCGCCGGCCGCGCTTTGCTGCTGTTGCGGTCGGCCAACTTTCAACTCGGGCAAATGGAATTTGCTGCCGCCGCAGCCGCTGTTGCTGGTACTGCTTCTGCCCGTGGCGTTTGTCGATGGATTGGCCGCCGTGGCCGCCGTCTGATGGACCGTCGTGGCCCTTCCGCTGGTTGTGCTGCTGGTGGTGGTGGTGGAAGTGGTCGGTGGTGATGCGTTGACGACTTCCAGTGTTTGTGCTTTATGCTTTATGTGGTGGGGGCGGATGAGAAAGGAAATGCCAAAGGCAAAGGAAGAAAAAGAGAAGGGAGGAAGAAAAGAGAGGGGAAGGGAAGAGAAGAGGCCAACTGTAACAATGAGAGAAAGAGAGAGTTGGCAACAAAACAAATTGAAATTGCGGGGGGGGGGGGGAATTAATAAAGAGAGGAAGAAAAAGAGTGATAAGAAATAAGAAAAATGGGGGAAAGAGGGGGGGGGGGGGGGGGGGGGGAATGGCAAAGGAAAGGACGGGGCACAGCAAGAGAAAGAGAGCACACACAGAAAGAGCAGCAGCATAATGCATTTTGCTGCAGCAATTAAAGTGTGACAATAATGGAAGGGGAAACGGTGAAAAGACGGTGAAAATAGGGGGGAAATTTGGGGGGACAAAACGGATAATTAGGGGGATTAATTGATTGGTGATAGCCGACGGGGAAAGGGGGAAGGGCGGACAAATGAGCAAATCACGTGTTATTTGTATGGCCAATTTAGGGAAATGGGAGAAGGGTTTGCGTAAATAGGTGTAGCCAATTGTAAATTTGAACGGCGGCCGGTGGCACTTTGGGCATGGTCGAGACTTTCGACTCGAATGTGCCATTCGATCATTCGCTGGTTGGAGCCAAAACTCGAGAATGCTTGTTTGTTTTCCAATTGTTTGAGACTATTTTTATGAGATCGATGGATGGATTGGGCCAAAAAGTTGAACAGCCCGAAGGAATCGGCGATGGCAACGGCAAAAATTTTGACGACCGATTTTTCACAAAGGGACAAATTTGCATTGTCAGGCAAAAAGGACGCGGGGCCAGAGGCCAACAGCAGGCGCCGCAAGCACAGGCCCGCTCACTCACTCATTCATTCATCGAACTCTCGGGGGAATTTATTGGTGGCGCTGCGATCGATGGGCGTGGGGAGAGAGTGCGGCGGCGGCGGCGATGGTTAACCGAGTCGAGACCTGCCGCCGCCGAGAACCGCCCGACCAAACGGAGCGGCAACGACGACGACGACGAGGCCCAGTGGGGGGGGGGGGGGGTAATTTGGAAGTTATGAGGCGGGGGGGGGGGGCGAGCGGGGAAAAGTGTGGGGAGGCGGCCCTCGCCCCCCCCCCCCTCCCGTCGTCGTCGTCGTTTCTTGGCCGTCGCCATCGCCGCGTCGTTCTCGACGGGCCAACTCTTCCGCCGCCACCAATTCCAATGGGTGAGAGGAATTGAAGCAAAAAATTAGAGAAATATTAGGGGGACGGACCATTTGTGCTGAACTATGGGAGGGGTGTGGGAGAGGAGGGAAATAGTGTGGGAAAGAGAGAGAAAAAGAAAAAGGGGACAGTTGGAGAGAAAGTAAACAGAAGAGAGAGCATTTGGAAGAAGAAGAAAAAGCGCACGCTCGAGAAGGGGAAAATTGGCGAGAAAACGGCGAGCGGCGGACTTTGAGAGAATAAATCAATGAAAAGCAAAAGGAAGAAAAATCGAAAAATAAATGAGAGAGGGGAGAGAAGGAGGGGGACGAGAGAGAAACAGAGAAGGAGAAAACAATGTGAGGAGGAAGAGAAAGAGGAAAAAGGAAATAGTAAAAGGATGAGAAGTAGAAGAAAAAGAAGAGAGAATAATGAAGGGGGAGGAATAGAAAAGAGAGGATAAAGAAAAGAGAGAGAGAAATGATGAGGGAAATTAACAAAACTAACAGCAGCAAGGAGAGAAACAGAGATAGAGGAAACATTGGGAGGATAGGAGGGAAAAGAGTAAATGAAAGACATAGAAAGGAATAGGAAAAACGGAAGTGATGAGGAAGAAAAAGAAGAGGAAGAGAAGGAGAGGAAAAAGGGCAAACAAAAACAGAAATTGAAAATAAAACGCCAAAAATCAATGCCAATCGGAAAATGTTTTCCGTCCGATTTTCGGCTCGACTTTTTTGGCCCTCCAAATTTTTGTCACACAGCGACTCAAAAATGAGCACCAAAAAAGCCCGGCTTTTAACGCATGAAAAATTTATTTGTTTTTGGCATTTTAAAAGCCGAAAAGCGAAAAGAGAGAAAAGTCAAAGGGACACAAACAAAGCAAAGCCAACGAAGGGAAAGGGACAAAAGGAAGAGAGAAGAGGAGAGGAGGGCACAGTGCCGAAATCGACGGGACACCCAAAACAAACAAAACAAACATTGGCATCCTTTCCGGATGATCTTGGCACTTATGAGAGAAGGGTGCCTAATTATACATTTTGTATGGGCATAAATGCAAAAATATGGTCAATATTTTCCAACGAAGGTACGGTATTAAAAATCAGTTTAAATAATGTAAATTAATTAAGGTTAAAACTTGTTTTTCATGCGTTTCAGGCTTCCTTAAGCCTAGGAAAAAAGGATTTCCATTTAATTGAAAACTTTACTGATATCAGTGGTCGATCAAAAAACTTTTGAATTTACATTATAAATTGAGAGCCTACGTGATCGGGATCTCCGATCATTTAAATTATTTTTTCGTCCATTTGTCTCTGATAATTTCCCTCCCTCCGTTTTTCTATAATTGGCATCATAAAAGCAGCCAAAAACGTGTTGTCCGTTTGTCAAAATGCTAATTGCTTTTGCTGGTGTCCCCTCAATGTCACTGTTTCCCTTTGGTCGTCCCTCTTCTTTCTCTCCCGCAGATTCATCTCAATTCAACAATCGTCATTTGATCTAAGAATACAATAAAGAGGGGAGGGGGGGGGGGGGGGGGGGGGGAGAGATCGTCCCCTCTTCCCCTCTTCCCCCCCCCCCCGCCCCATTCATTCGTTTTGCTTCGGGCAAGGGGCACAAAATGAAAGGGTAAGGGGTGGGGGGGATGAGGGAGGGAGGGTTCACCAAAAGGGCGAAGGTTAAAACGAATTAGGGGATGGGGGAAAGAAGGGTGGGGGTAGTGCAGTGATTGATGCTCGAGAGTGAGTCGGTTGGGTTGGCAAGTCTCGAGAACACCCCCCCCCCCCCCGTAGGCCACTCCCTCGCCCATTCGTTGTTGTGCTGTGTGTGTGTGTGTGCCTTCAACTCTCTCCGAGTACGACGACGTTCTGCCAGTTCGAGTTTCGAAACGAACGCCCCAACAAAAAATGACAATCAATCCCATGATTGATTGATTGATCCCATTCGGGATTCTCGAAATTTACCATTGGTCAACCATAAAAAACGAATTTCTGATTCATAAAGCACCGGGAAAAGCTCAGTCTCTTGTGAATTTCTTTAAAATTTGGTGCATATTTGAAATTAATTGCTGAAAAACCGGAAGGATACTTCATGATTTTACGTAATGAAGACAAAAACAAAATGAAAGGCAATTTTGGAGTTATAAAAAAGGCAAATGAATGGACAAAGAAATGAGAGAGAAAAGTGAATTAATTATTTCACCAATTAACGGGCGGTGATTAGAGAAGGGATCATCATCAGATCAGCAGCAGCAGCAGTAGCAGTAGCTTCATCTTTGCTTCTGTTGCACTCCACTCATCTTCCTTCACCCGCCTAACCCGAAAGCATCGGACGAAAAGCGATTAGGCGGGGGGGGGGGGAAGGGAGGCGAGAGGGAGGGATGCGCGAGAAAGGGAAATTTTAACTTGCCGACCACGGGAGAGGGGGGGGGGGGGGGGGCTATCGCGCAATTGTTGTTGTTGTTGCTGTGCCCCGTGTCCTTTCGCTTCCCCAAGTCCCTACTTCTCTCTTCCTGCTGGTCAACAACGCCATGGAATTGGGGGGGGGGGGGGAGGGATGTGCTTCACGGGAAGAGAAGGGGGGCGGGGGGTGGACCCCGGACGGACCCCGGATTAGGCAGGGGAGGGGAGGGTGCCCCGAGGGATGACCACTCCCTCCCCCCCCCCCCCCCAAATCCACGCTTCTTTCTTCTTTCTCCATCCTGTTTTGTGTTTTGTTCTGTTCTACGTCCTCCCCCACCCAATCGCTGCTGCTGGTCTCTCTCCCCCCTCTTCTTTTGCTGGTTCGTTCCTCACCAATTCGTCGCCATTTTCTGCTCTTTTTGCTTCCAACATTTTCCGCCGATCGCTTTCTTTTGCTTCGCCCCCCCCCCTTTCCCCTCAAAATGCTTTTCCTCTGATCGGACTGCCCATTGCCCTTCCTCTACCCCCGCTTTGGCTGCTTCACCTGCCGAAGGGATGCTCGCCTTTCTTGCGCCATTTAACGCAATGCCTTCCTTTCCCCCCTACACCCGTTTCATAGTGCCGCGATTTTAATTTACTGTACTTTTATTACCGTAGTCAAATTTTGTGTTCTGTGCAAATATCTGATTATATACATCCCTAATTTGTAAGTGACCAGTGTTTGTTCTTTTCAAAGAGTGATAAAAAATGGTTTTCTCCCCGCTCATTTTTACTTTTTCTCACTCTTTCTCTCTTTCTCTCCCCCATTCTCTCTCTTCTTCCCCATATTCTCTCCCCTTTACTCTTTCTCATTCTCCCTCTCCATCCATCCCTCTCTTCTCTTTTTTTCTTTCTTTCTTTGCTCGTTCATTTTCTCTCTCATTTTTCTTTCCCATATACAGAAGATGGCATCATCCTCAGCTTCAGCTTGTGCCACTTTTGGCTCAATTTCTCCGTTGGCACTTGTTTTGCGGTTGCTGCTCCTTCTGCTGTTCAATGCCGAACTGCCCGTGTTGGGCCAACACCAATCGTTTGGTGACACCAAATTCGACCTGCCAGCCGATCTGCCACCCGAGGACAGTCTGCCGCCGATCGCCAACAGTCAAGACGCCGCTCCGTCCACCGCCGCACCTCCGCCGCCGTCCCCTCCCGCGGTGGCTACCGATGCCGCACCCCCACCGCCTCCGCCGAGTGCCGCGCCGCAACCGGCCGAAGCGGCTGAGTCGTCGGTGACTCCACCGGCCCCGCTTCCGCTTCCCCCATCGCCAACCGCCATTGATGATTCCGCTTTAACGCCGACGATGGCGTCGTCAGTGCCACCAGCCGTTGCCCCGGCTGGTAGCACCGGCACGCCCAACTCCAAAACACCACTCCCATCGCTGCCCAGTCTCATCGAATTGCCAAACTTTGTGGAGAATGGAAATGTGCAGGTGGGGGAGCTTAACGGGCGAAGAAGGCAATCGAAATGCCGAAAAATGCTCAGAATTTGACAGTCGTAATTCCGGCACTTTGGGACCAAGTTTAAAATACAAATTCAAATTTTCGAGTTTTTGGCTACTTTATTCTTTAATTGATGCAAAAAGTGTCATGAAATGACCAACATATTGGACCAGGATTAATTGACCGTTCCATACTTAATTAAGCCGATCACTGTCCCTCCGTCACTGATCGAAGAGAATGGCACATCCAACGCCGCTTCTTCTCCTTCGGCACCGCCTCAATTTTTGCCGACCTCGCCCTCCGCTCCGCCGCCGCCCCCAAGGGGTCGTCCTCCCCATCAACAAGTGCCGTCGGCAAAAGTTTCGCCACCCTTGCGCGGCGGTGTTGGCATTGGCACTGTCCACCAGCAAAAGCAGCAAATGCCAAAGGACGGTCAAAAGATTGTGGTCAGAAGCAAGGAGTGGTTCCGAGAGGAATTCGACGTTCAAAGTGAGCGATTATAAAATTGGAAAATGTTTCGGTGCCGTTGCTAAGCTAAATGATCATGCTGCCTTATTCTTGATCACATCGCTAGTTCCTGCTCATTCTCCCACGCTCCGTCGGTCACTCCCTTCCGCTTCCCTTGGGTCTGATCACCCCGCCCGATCACTCGTACCCTCCTGTTTGGTATGATTATTCCCTCCGATAAAAAGGCCATGGTTTTTGTATTTCTCACCCGATCATTCTCTTCCGCCTCTGACCTCCTGCGTTAATTTGACCACTCCAAGCGTGGCATTTCTGATCACTTTCCCATGGGCCAATCCAATCACTTTCTATATGATCAATGTTGCTCCTTTTTAGCATTTCTTCTGTGTGTGTCCCTCCCTTTTCAGACTGTCCGAAGAGTTCGGACGCTTTGGCAAAAGCCATCCGCGCAAAGTTTCCGAGAAATTTGCTGAGACATGGCAAAGATACGGTGCTGGCTGAACTGCTCGGCACGCGACTGGCCGAATGTTTGCGCAAACAGTCCGAAAACCATTGGACGAAGTTGGACAAACAGCTGAAACAGCATGACAAGGAGTTGGACAGAAAGTGCCGTAAAGAAATGCCAAGAATGAAATTGAATTCGCTAATTTGGATTAAGCGGGAGGGAGTGGGGGGGGGGGGGGTTAATCAAAATACACAAAAAGTAAAATTTAAATTTATTAGCGAAAAGGACGAATGCCGTGCCGGACTTGTGGAGGAGCAAATTGCCTGCATGAATGTGAGTGAATTCAAAGCGAAACCATTAAAATTGCCTATTTCTGATCAGATTTACTCCTTCACGTGCCAGTTCGTCCACCCTTCCTATTTGTTCCGACTGTTGCCAACCCGGATCATCGTCCAGGAAGGCCGAATTGCCGAGGAGGGGGCAGAAAAGTGCCTAAAATTTGCACGAAAATTTTTGGCACATGAAAAATAAATTTGCCAATCGTTCATTTGTTTTTGACTGTATGTATTTATGATTAAAATAGATAAATAAAAACAAACACCAAAGGTGGTAAATCTGCACATATAATGGACAAAGATTCGGGGATTGGCATAGAGCAAAATAACAAAACAAATGAATTTGGCCATAAATAAACATAAATTTTAACGACGGAGAGTCACAAAGAGAAAAACACACATAAATAAGAAAACAAAAACAATTAAATTGCAGAGAATAATTAATGAATGAGTCGTTGCTTTTTGTTGGATTTGCGCCATAAATTTGGGTATCACAAAACGAACAGTGAGAGAAAGAGAGGGAGAAAAGTGAAAAAGTGCCACGGAATCAGTCATTATTTTATTGAAACGAAAGATAAATAAGTAAGTGTTTGGCTATCAGTGATTTGGCATTGGCACTAAATTTGGCGGGATGACAGAAACTGAAAGTTCATTAGGCAAATTCATCATCTTTTATTGTTTGTCGTCAATCGAACACTGCTCCCGTCATCATCGCCATAATGGTGCCATCGGTTGAAGTCCACGTTGAACACCTTCAAGCACAAATGATTGGTTAAGGGAGACCAAAGAATTCCGCCCCCCATTAGGCGCCCGTAATTACCACAATTGCCCCGGAATCCAAGCCGCCGAATATGAGCCGCTGGTTTGTGCTGAGTGCCAACGAACGGATGGGACTGTCGCATTGCTGAAATGGCAAAAATGAACAAATTTTCACTAAAGTTGGCATTTGTGACACACGCCATCACCATGTTAGCTAATACTCACGGCAAAAGTGTAGAGCAATTGCAACGTGAAAAGCCGAAGGATGGAAATGCGGCCATTGTCAGTGCCGAAAACAACGAATTCTCCGTCACGGGACAGAATGGCACAGAGAATCTTCTCGACACATTTGTACCCGCGCTGTTTCAGCAGCTGACCATTGGTCGAAAAGGTGGCGAGGGAATCGTTGCCAAGGAAAGCCTTTGAAGGGGCATTCAAACAATTTTAATTAAAATGAATTTTGCCAAAGAAATTAATGGGTTGGCATTTTGTAGGTGGATAGAGCGTGGCACTTCGCCAGAAATTTAAATCAACCCCCATAACTTACCGCAATGTAACAGTCTCTACTGAACAGAATGTTGTTGATTGGTGCCAATGTGTCCGTTCCGTTGCCGTTTGAGCAGATGATGCTGCGCAGCAGATCCCCCTGCGTGGAATGCATCAGAAGGGCACCGTCCGTCGAGCCGGACAGGACAATGCCATGCTCAGCCGAAACGCAAATTGCTAAAGCACAAAATTTTTTTAATTTTTCTGTTCATTAACTGACCAAATGGGCCAAACCCATGCAAAAAAAGAACAAATTTTTAACAATTCATAATTATGTGAAACATAAAAATTTTAAAATAAATTTTCGATTAATGAATAGAGCAAAGTTAGAAATATAAATTATCAAAAGAAATTATTTTTGTAACTTTATTTTGGAATTTTAAATAAATTTGAAAGGATGGTTACCCTGGTCCAACCCTGGGTAAGAATCTTACCCGCAGCTGAGGGTAACCTTACCCGTAACTCGTTCTTTTTCTACGGGCCCCGGGGGCCAAACCGGAATTAACTGTTAGCATTTCTCACTCACTCACCACTGATTTCCGAGTCGTGCCCAGTCAAAATGGCACGAGGTGACGGCTCTTCCCCAGGCATGTTGTAATCCCCGACGAGCAGACCCAAGTGTTGGCTGAAGTGCCACAGCACCACAGTGCAGTCGGCACTGCCCGAGGCGACGTAACAGTCGGCGAAGAGACTAAACGGAAAAGAACAATGTTGGGAGGGGGAGGGGTTTAAAATGTGTGGTGACCGCCACTCTCGTAAAAATCTCGAATTTTAAATCCAATAATAGGTCCATCTTTAGCAACTGCTGTCCTAATTCCTCCCCAATGACCGCACCCTCGTCTCGGAACGTGCCAGACAGGTGACCACGTTGCCATGACCGAACACAACTTGCCGGACTTGTGCTAAAAAGGCGTCGAAATGAATTTTATGCCGAATGTCCGTCCTCACCATTGCCCGTCTCAATCAGTCGGAAACTGTAGTCAGGATAACCGCACACGATGATGAAGCGGCTGTCAACAGTGCAAATGAAATTGCTCCATGACACTGTCAGCCGTTGGTCCAATTGGTCGCCAAGGTGTCGTTTCGGCACTTTCTGTGACGGATTGCCAACCGCGAGCAGCGGGTCGACAGTGATCGGCAGTTCTGAAGTGGAAATTTGTGACGTTGCTGTCGATGAAGCAGACGAATCAGCTGCGGTCGATTTGTCCGTCGCTGAGGCGGCGGCAGCGTTCAAAACGTTGGTGCCGGACGACTGAGTCTGGGCCTGCACAAAGTTCGGATTCCACCGGTTCAGAGAAAACACCAAATTTTGCGCAATTGTAACTGAAATTGAAAAGGAAAAATTAATGTTTTGCCCCATGGATGCCAAACGAACCAACGGATGGTTCCACCAATTGTTGATAAGTGTTGGCCGCAATGTGCACAATGGGACTGTTGGAGATGAACTTCATCAACATGCACAGGTCGTTCGGGTACGGTTGGTACATCATCGGACTCTGTGGCGGGAAGGAGCGTTAAGAGTTTTTGTGTGTAAAAAAAAGGTATAATAATGGGGGGGGGGGCCATAGGGAGAATAATCAATCCATCCATTGTTTGAATCAACAGAGTGATTTGACACAGTCCCAGCGTTAGAAAAGTGCCGAAAATGTGCCCGAGGCCAAAAAATTAACATTTTTGTTGCTAAAGTTATTTAATAAATTTTCTTAATTTAAAAAAAAAAAGTTCGGTGGAAGTTTTGATGATCGAACCATTCTTCTAAAGAATGTTTATGATGCTTTTGATAAAAAACATTTTTCAATGTCAAATTGAGTCCCGCGTCAGTCTCCTTCTTTCAGGGAAATTCATTGTTCGGTAGGGAATGATAGACAAATGAATGAATGCAATGCATGGCCACACCATTGTCATCACGGAATGGCGTGGCGGATGCGGCCCGTTGAGCAGTTGCGCGGGCGTTTGACCAAAGTTCAGAATTTGCTGCTGAATGCTCTCGCGCAGCGCCCCATTTTCAATGGCGGCCAAATCGACGGAGCCTTCGTAAGTCAAATGGTAGAACACGTTGGTGGCACGAACCTCAAAACCAAAGAATTGGCACAATACAAACAAATATTCAAAGTCAATTTGGAGCTAAAGAGATGGGGGAGAGAAGAAGAGGGGAAAGATGCTCGAGAAACTCGGCTCTCGACCCAGCGACGGTCCCAGAAATTAGGATTTTCGGGGCTTGGGGGGACACACGCCGGAAGAAAGAACGGATTTCCGAGGGTTAAACATTTGAAAACTCGGAATAAAAATATTTATTTTGTGGTTTTTTTTTATTGGTAATTTTGTATTAATAAGCACTACCAAAACAATCAAAGAGTTGACAAAATATGTTTAAAAGTTGAAAAAAGACTAAAATAGAAAAAACAAAACAAAAAACGCACTGCTTCCGGGCCACGCTGTTTGTAGCCGAAAACCAAATCCACCCATTGGTGCAATTGGCAGGACACCAAATCCGACTCGAGCGCCTGCCGATGCATGCGCACAAATGTCTCCGCACTTCCGTTGCACCAGGGCGGCAAGCACACGTTGTTCACCGCAGCGCCGTCCTCACGGGTGCCCAACTCGTAACTGTCACATATTCATTCATTAGCAATAAAGACGCAGATAAAATGCCAAAGATTTTTGGCATACCGCCCCAAAAGCAAAAAATTAGGCAATTACGATGTGTCCTGATTGGTTTTGCCTTATCAGTTCGTGTTCCTGTTGTACAATACCTGTTGCTGTTGATGAACATTTCGGGCAGGTAGAACAGTTCTGGCACCAACTCCTTCACATCGTGCGTGTCGTTCAGGCAGTGCTCCCACGTCTCGGCCATGGAATGGAACAGGCGATTGGAGTGATCAAATTTGCCGTTCTGGAGGTCAAGAAATAGGGTGGTGAACGGCTCCAGGCGGAACAGCCAGTTCAGCGTGAACGCCTGCGTGGAGTAATGGGTGCCGAAGTGAAAGGCGGGCACTTCGCTGTCCTCCCAGTTGGCGAAACGTTCCTCAAGAGAAAAAAACATTTAAATTAGAAATTTGAAAATGGCGGAATTCAGAAAACATCCGTTCTAAAAAATAAATGTTTTTGATGGTATGTGCATGAGTTAATTCCCTGGAATTTAAAAATGTTGGACGCTTTTTATATTTTCGGGATTTCACAAAATCCAAGGGAAATAGTGACCGTAATTGTTGTGGAGAAAACAGCCCACCATCTCACATGCCTCACCTGAAAGTGCTTGCGCCGCGAGTCGGACAATGCGCCGATCGGCTTGGAAAGATCGCGGAAGTTGGCCACGTCGCCCATGTCCAATCTGTCGGACGTGTAGTTGTTCAGCACCCACGGGAACACCGGATATTGGTTCAGGTCGTTGTATGTTCGGCCGGAAATTGTGTTCAGGAACATCAAATAATCAAAGTTGGAAATCTCGCGCTGTTGCCTAAGAGAAAATGGGAGAGGGGGGGGGATTAAAAATTTTCATAAAATAATTAAAACATTATTTTCAACCCCCCCCCCTTTTTATTACCATTTTTGGGGCATATCCGAGTGCTTGAACAGCTGCTTCGGCGTCATCAGACTGGCCCTCCGATTCTGCGGCAACCCGTATTTGACGCCGACACCGACGCGTGGCAAATGGGCAACCACCTGTGCCGGGAAAAAACAGGGATCGCACCAAAAACACCCAAAAATGCCTGATTGTGAGACCCACCTTTTTGACAGTATCATGGTCAGGAAATGCGAACATAATAGCGGCTAAAAAGTGAAAAAATTGTATTTTTTTAATCAAATCGATAATTTTAGAAATTGATTAAAAATTCCATGCAAAAATTCAACTTCGTGAAGCGAGGAACAGCTCCAGGGCGGTGTATTGAAGAAGGTAACGGCGCAGAAAAATGGCACGGATTTCGTGGAAATTCCATCGCGCGTGCAAATTGTCACACGTTGTGAGTGACTGCAAAAAACATTGCAAAATAAAAAATGACCTTTATAAAATTTTAAAAGGCAAAAATATGAAAATGATTTAATGTCATATTAGGGAGAGAAACAAATTAATTAGGCAAATTTAAGTTCGATTATTTACTGATTGATTTACTATAAAAAAATCCAATGTGTGGGCCAATAAACACTGATCAATCTTCTTTTTTTCGCTTCAAAGAAAACAGCGGCGGCAGCATTTGCCCCCCGGGGGAGGGAAGTGTTTTTAAGTGAGAGTGATTAACAATAGCCCCCGAGGGCCCATATATTCCGATTGTTCAAAAAAATCAATAGGCGAGACCATTTTCTTAACAATCAACATTAATTAGTAATTACACACAGCAAGCAACAAACAAAAAAGATCACTCACTACTCATACAACATCATTTATCGTTCGTTGAATGGAGTTGAACTACGGCGAGACGACCAAAGGGCAGTGACAAACGGAGTAAATCAACACCGGCACACATGTCAATTAACGAATGATATGAAAGTTGTTAATAGGGGTGGAGCAATGGCAAAAAACCGGTCAGAATCAGACGTCTCGGGGGAGGGGAAGACGGGACAGGACGAAACGGGAGGAGCAGCGGCAGAGCATATCAGCCCTTAATGAACTACTGCGTTCCGTCGCGCCCTCCTCGACCTGCTGCCTGTCATCCGTAACACCCGCATTTCCCGGCCGTTCACCCCCTCCGCCCCCTCGCGCCAACCCAAACGACGAACGACCCCTTTTTTCGTCCATCATCGACCACCACCCCACCACCACCATCAACAGAGAAAGCAACTCAACTCACTTCCTCCTCCCCCTCCCCTCCCCGCCCAAATTCACTCCCAAATTGACTGACTGACTGTCCCTTTCTGCGCCTTTCAATCCCCATTATTATCACACATACACACACTAATAGCAGCAGCGCTCTCCGCCTGTCGTCCCCTGCCGCTGCCCGCCCCTCCGGCGACTTCCTAATCCATCAGCGGCGGGAAGAGCAGCAGTAATGGTAGTAAATTGCGCCTTCCTCCTTCACCACCGCCTGCCACTTCCTCCCACAACATCCCATTAATAATTAAGAACAATTTATGCGGCGTAAAATTTATGGAAAAGTGTTTCTTTGATGACGGCTTTTTTTTTATTATTATTTGTCACATTGAATGTGACGGTAGCTGAGATAATGAGAATACAATAATGATAGTGTTTAATTGCTCTTTTATAGCCAGAGACACTATTTTAATTATTATTACTGTTTTTGATCATCACCAGCAACAGAAGCAATTTTGAAATGCAATTCATTTCCACCCAACAAATTAACCAGTTTTATGCGGAGAAAGTGCAGATGAGAAGACACAAAATACAGAAAGTGATCAATTCAATTGGGGAGATCGTTAAGGAAGTGCTGAAAAGCGTTGAACAAACGGAGCCGCGGTTCATTTGCACTTTCGCGCAAAATTCAAACGGCAATTACGATGGGGTTGGTTGGTGCAAAAGCGGACACATATTAATGATGTCAGCTGATCTGATGCCAAATAAATATTTAATCAATTAGTGATCAAGACAGTCAGTAATAATCGAACAATTAAACTTTTACAGTTGCTGGTCCATTCTCCGTACGAATTTGAGGTCATTCTGTACCTCAATCAGATGGGCGTGTTCAATTTTGTTGATGACGGCTCAATTCCTGGCTGTGCTGTGTTGAAGCTGAGCGACGGCCGTAAGCGGTCCATGTCCCTGTGGGTTGAGTTCATAACAGCAAGCGGCTATTTGTCGGCACGAAAAATTCGCGCGCGCTTCCAGTCGCTTGTGGCACAAACGGTGGAAAAAACGCCGTTCAACGACAAATGCCAAGTCGTGCAGGACAGCAGCGATGTTAAGCTGATCATCTACGGCAAATATTTCGTCCAGGTGAACAGATAAAGTCAAAGGAGTGATTTATCGAGAGTCGAACCGAGAGCGAGTCGCGAAAAAATTTCTCGAACTCATGACAACACACAAACTCGAGCATTATAACAGATCACATGCGCCTTTCGTTGCAGCGGCATATGGCCACGGTCGGCAAGCCATTGGCCAAGCCAGCACGTGCAATGGCCAAGCATTGAAATGGCCAAAGAAATACGACAGGAGGGCTTCGATTTGCTAAGCAAAGATTTGTGCGCCAGCAGCCCATCCACGAGCAGTGCAGCAAATGCTGCTGTTCAACACCATCAAAACAACAACAATTATAACAACAGTAACAACAACAAAGCACAACAGTACCAACAGCAGCAGACACCGCAACAGCAGACAAATACTGTAAATACAGTAACAACAGCGGTGACAACGACTACGATGATGGAGGGCGACGCGTGGCTGATGAGCACAGTGCAAGCGGAGGACAAACTGTTGCAAGCGCACACGAACAGGGAAAAAGTGTTTTCCATTCTGAAGACATTGCGCGACAGACATTTGGACTTCAGTGGATCAGCAACAACAAAACAGCTGGTCAAAGTGAGCAGAGAAGGGAAGGGTCAGATCAGGTCAAAAAGAGATGAGCAACAATGAATGATAGGCAAAAGATTACCAATACAAACCAATTTTGGATCGATAATTTTCAAATTGAAAAGCAGATTAATCGGACAAATTGATGTCAATTATTAATAACAGTTAATTGAGCATTATTTAAAACGATTTCAGGTGCTCGTGCTGTACGAGTGCGAAAAACATTATGCCAACCACGAATGGAACGGTAGCATTATAATGCCATTTTTATCCCTTTTGAAAACGTATAGGCAAATGGCATTTTCAGATTTCTGTCTTGGCGACCGAATCATTGGCATTCTTCTGCAAATGGTCAACTGTTTGCAGTGCCGGCGATGCCCCCATTTTTTTCTGCCTCAGATGGACTTGTTAAAAACCGGTCGCCCAAATCGCTAGACGAAAGTGCTCGAGCCGTGTGGGCACTTGTCCGGCAACTGATGCTGAACGGCAAAGCATTGGAACAGCTTTAACTGTGTTGGGTCCAATGATCGATGATTATGCACTCTCTGCTCATTGATCAACCGGTTGATCGCTGAGTGATCGATCGATGATACCCAATTGTTTTTGTTGCTTTTTCTTTTTTGTTTTTCTCTTTTTTTGATGGACCTCTTCTCTCTCCCTCTCTCCCGCATTCTGTCGTCTTTCTTCCGCATTTTCTTTGTCCGCCAATTTTACACAAAAAATGGTCGAAGAGAATGTACAATGACGTGTTGTTGCAACTTTATTGGTGCCAAATGGTCTGTGATACGATCTGCCGATGAACGATGGAAGATGGGGGACCAATGCAATGAATGCGACGGTCTCTCCCCCTCCTCTCGGCGCCGCTCTAACCTTTTCTCTCCTGCACAAACTCAACTCAGTATTTGGTAGTATAATTGGAGGAACGAACGGCAAACGGTAAACACTGCTGCTGCTAATCGAATGAAAAGGTCGTGGGAGGAGGGAAAGGACGACGAAGAAATGGGGGGGGGGGCTTAAGAGAGAAGCGACGACACGACAATTTTGGGGACGCGACGACCACGCGAATTCTGTCGCATCGAATTAGCGTCACACAAAGACAAGAAAAGTGGAGGAACTCACTCCCAGCAAAGCAAAGGATGATGAGCATTGGGTAAAGCAAATTGTAAAGGGAAGAGAGACAGACAAATGATGGGGAGAAAAATTATGGAAAATTTCGTTATTAAAAAAAAATAATTAAAAAATGCGGAAACCCACCAGCGGGTTCTGCTTCCTGTAGATGGGATGTTCTTCGTCCGCGTCGAAGAACAGGTCGGTTTCGGTCAACGAAATTGTGCCGGGGATGACCAGGCCGGGGGTGATCAGTTTGCCGACGGTGCTGTACGTCGTCAAATCTGCATGGACAAAACAAATTGATGGAAAACTGCTGTGCCATCATCATTTTCCCTCCGCTCGCCTTCGATTGGCTCGCTCAGATCGCTTTCGTCCTTCAGCCATTTCTCAATGTCCGCCTCGTCCATGAACTCGTGCACCGACGAACCCTTTGAGTGTCCGCCAGCGGTGATCTGTCCACAAAAACATTTTTCAAAATTAAAATCAGTGCCATCATTTGGAGGACGGACGGACCATTTTATGTGACAAATCCTTCAGAAACTGTTCCCGTTCCGTCTCCGATTCGTCCTGCTGCTGGTGTCTTTGTTCGTCCACTTTTTGTTGCATTGTGGCAGCCAATTTGTGCCGTTTGCCCCACGGATTTTGCACAAAACGACGGCGCCGGCGCGAATCGTCCTCCCACACATCGAGTTTCCAGAAGATGTTCCTTTTCGGTTGAAGGGGGGGGGTAGAGGGAATTAACAACGAACTCTGTGCAAACATTCCAAAATGCATTGAAAAATTGAGTAAATTAACCTAATTATTCCTAATTTTCTAAATAATGACGTTTGTTAGTCATTTGGGCCCTATAAAAAGCGTGTAAAATGGAGTCCACCATTATAAAAGAACTGTACGCCAATTTTTTTTTTTTTTATTTACTTTTTGTCGTCCGGTGATGACCATGGGCCGTGCGGGTGGGTGAGAACGGCACCAATTTTGTCCAGGGTACGCGACGCCAACACAAACTCGCGATGTTTTGAAGCGACCAACAGCTGCTCGGCCAACTGATCGTCGCCCTTTCTGTTCATCAGCTGTTCGTTTGACTCACTCTAAAATGAATTTGCTTTAGTTGCCGTTTAATATAAATAACAAATCTAATTGTAAGTCCTGATCGGTGCCATCACCTCAAATTGGGCATGTTTGCTGACATCCTCCGCCCTCAGCCTGTTCAGAATAAAGTCCGCTTCGTTGGCAACCCGCAAAATGTGGTCCCGTGTCGCGTGTGCCATCAGTCTCCCTGGAGTTAAATGCCATCAAATGAGTTGGGGGGAGAGACACATTCAAACCTTCGTTGACCAGCTCAATGAATGCAAGGCCGGCATGCTTTTGCAGCGAAGTTTGCCACTCCTGAGCAAAAAAACCAACAATTAGCAAAAGCCAAATTGAAAAATGAGGCAAAAGCCGTTAAAGTTACTTTGCTAAAAAGCAACCATCTTTCTAATTCTTGGTAACATTGGATAGCCCTAAATATTCTCTATTTTCCTGCAAGTTTTTTGAGTTCCTTTGGCCATAAATTTTTTGAAAGTTGGCGAAGTTTTTTGAAATTTACAGGATGATACAGACATTTATTGTAAGAGCTAGCGAGTGTCATCCAAAAATAAAAATAAATTATGAATAATTTTTTGTCCAGAATTTTCCATTTTCTGCTTTTTTGAGTAATGAATGACCCAGCACCGATATAAAACACACCTGGCTGCACAACAGCATAACAATTTCCACCACGGAACCGCTTTTGAGTGTTTGCAAAACTAAATAAATTTGGGCCATGGCATTATTTTTGCCAAAAATATTAAATCCATCCATTTGTCGTGTACCTTTGACGTCATTCATGATCTCCTGTCCATGTGTGCCGAGCAGCGTTTTCTGAAGAAATGAGCGGAAATCGGAGAGAATTTCGCGGAACAACGGCATCACGGGTTCAAGTGCTTTTTGCAGTGTTGTGGTCAAATATTGACGACGTTCTCCAGTGTTTTCCGCGACACTGTTTCTGCGCACATTCGGCGCATTGAAACTGAACAAAATTTTGTTGATTCATTTTTCGTTCGATCATTGAGTTTAAAAAAAGTTTTATAAATAAAATTTGTTAAATTGTCGACATTCGCTCACTTTGCCAAATGTGCTGGTCCGTATTTGTTCGCAATGGTCACTTCCTCCGTTGCATTGGCTGCGCATCGGATGGCCGCTATTCCCTTTTCCGTGCCGTCTCCGTTTGCCGTCGCCCTTTTGGCATCCCCGTTGTCTTTTGCTTCACTCTCTTGATCAACTGTGCCATCCTCCATCCCTTCCTCCGACTCACCGCCCATCGCTTTTTCGGAGTCTGTGCCATCGTTTGTCTCTGTGCCGTCCGCTGTTTCTTTGCCGTTCTCCCCGTTTCGTTTGCCGTCGTCTCGATGATTTTGTCCACCACCATTTTCGTTATCATTAGCTGCATTTGAAGAAACACCAATTGATGACGACGTCGGCTCATCTAACAATAAAATCAAAGAATTTCAATTTTCTTCCATTAAATTATGCGAAATCGAAAAATAGATGAAAAATTGCATATCCGGTATTTACTCCGTATAATTGACTTTCCCCATTTCCCTCTGATTTCCAACCGTTTTTGCTCTGTTGTCCCTCATTCCGACCCATCGATGGTGATCCCTCCTCATTTATTGGACTGTTTCCCGTCCTTGAACTGGCCGACGTTTTGTGGGAAGATGTTGCCGGGGGCAACGGTGGCTCAAGAATGTCACGATAACGGCTGACCATCAAAACGGACAGAAAGTAAACGACGGCCAACGCGAGGAATTGGGCCTGTTTAGTCTCTTCCTTGAAAATGGAATTATTGAAACATTTATCTGTTTTCCCCTGGATTACCATGTCCCTGTAAATGACACCTTTCAGCCGCTGCAAGTCAACATTTTGTAACAGTCGGTCAAAGTCGGAGATTGGCTTGGACGACTCGCACTAAATGAGAAAAAGTTTTAAACCTATAAATTCAAAAACATCTCTTTAAACTTACAAATTTTCGAATTGCAACAAATTTTGGCGAATTTTCGGTGTTGTACAGTCCATCTTTGTGCATTGAACACGCCAAAATGTTACGGACGGTGACGGTGGAAACTTTGCGAGAGAAATTGGTGCAAAAAAAAACACTAAAAAAATCAGTACCAAGTCTCAACGATTGGCGCAAAATGCCACCCGATGGCATGTTTTTCTCCTGCTCCAACTGAAATTGGAAAGATATTTTCTTGATTTTGCCAGTGATTAAAAGAAAATCAAAATCATACATGAAAAAGGGGGGGGGGGGGGTCAACCGGAATTTTTGCGAAGGGGTCTGGAGGGGGGGGGGGGGTCGAGGGGGGGGCCAGCGGCCAATTTTGCGAAGGGGTCCCGGCCATGTAAATCGGTGACCTTTTTTTTTTTTTTTGCTTTTCCAAATCACTTTTTTTGCGGCGGGCTTTTTTCAAGAAAATTTCGCGAAAAGGGGGGCCGGCGGTGCCGGTAGGCGCCGCCGGGGAAAAATTTTGAAAATTTGAGTGCAATTTGTTAACAGATTTTCACCAAAAATTGCCGAATTTTGCGATTTTTAGCAAGTGGACGACTTTTTTTGTTTATAAAAAAACGTTTTTTTTGCGGCGCGGTTTTGAAAAAACTTTTTGGGGACGGGGGGGGGGGGGTTCGGCGGCGCCGATAGGCGCCGCCGGAAATTTTTTTGTAATTTTAATGCTATTTATTAGCAGATTTTGCCTAAAAAATGACCAAATTTTGAGATTTTGGGCTAATTTAAAAAAAAAAATGGGATTTTTGGGGGGCCGGCGGTGCCGGTAGGCGCCGCCGGGAAAAATTGAGAAATTCTAAAGAATTTTGTTAAGAAAATAGCCAATTTTTTCAGAAATTTTCCTCTTTTCCCCTTCGCCGGCGAACCCCCCCCCCCCCCACCTCTTTTACACCGGCCCCCCCTCGATGCGAAGGGGTCCCCCATTTTGGGCACTTTGCGGGCGAAGGAGGGGGGGGGTCGACCCCCCCCCCTTTTTCATGTATGATCAAAATGAATGTAATTTGGCCGCACTTCGTTTAGACTGACGCCCGAGGCGAACACAAAAACGTCGGAAAGTTCGGCAAAAGTGGCAATAAAACGGGCGGCGTCCTCAATGTCCAACTCTTGCTGGGTGGTGTCGTTGATTTCCAATTCGCTCTGAAACAAACATTGCTATCAGAGAAAAGAGACACCAATTGTAATTGTAAATATTAATCCGACAAATAATTTAAAAATGAATTTCAACTTTACATTCGGTGCCGTTGCGGCGGCCAACAGTGGGAGCAGTCCACCGCATGCCATCGTCAGACTGTCGCCGAGTTGGCTGAGCAGATGGATGGTGTTGGCGATGAACACCTGGTTGTCCGCGTTGTTCAGATGGTCCGCAATTGGTGTGCCCGAACTTAAAGCCGATTAGATTTAGGCAATTATAAAATGCCATTGCTTTCGAATTTGCCATAATTACCCCCCCCGGCTAAATGGAAATTCCCGGTCTCGAACTAATGAATGCGTAGGAGGACACAAACTCGTTCCATTCCTGCACCACGCTCTCGATGGACTCGAGCAGGTCGGACAGCAGACGGATGTGCACCGGTGACCAGGTGAAGTCGGGCGTCCGGTACAGTGCCATCGGTTGCTCACCGGCCGACTCGCCAGCTTGACGCTCAAACTCAGTCCGTTCAGCCAACCGCTTCTCCTTTTGCAGGACTTTGCGCCGATATTTCTCCCACGAGACCTAAAAAAGAAATGCAAAATTCATTTCGTTTGTTTGTTTATTTAATAACAGGGGAAATGAAGCGGGTCAACAACACTTCATGGCCTGGAGATTCCAGACAAAAGAAAATTTCAAAAAAGTTTGTTTTCAAACAAAAAAAATCGCTGAAAACTTTCAAATTTTCTTTCTTAAAGTTTCTTTTGAAAATATTGTTAAAATTTCTAAGTTTGATAAAATTTCCGAGGTGGACACGAATTGCTCCGCTTCCCGCCTCAATAAGTATGGACCTCTCAATTTACAATATGATGGACCATTGAGAAAAAGCAGAACACCACCAACCTTTGAGTGCGCAATTGCCATGCTGTCTACCTGTAAATCATTATATATTTCCCGTAAAACAAATTTTAATTCGAAAAAGTCCCACCCAAACGCGCCAACCGCCGTATTCGAGTCGCATGGCGTGGAACAGAAGGACGGAGAACAGCTCGTAGACCAACTCAGTGACCTGCTTCTGCTGGTCGTCCGTTGGATGAATGTAAGCGAGTGAAATGAGCCATTCCTAAATGGCACATTTTGAAAAATAAAATAATTGACCCAAAAATTGTTTTTTTCCATTCCACGACTTTTACCTGCCACACACTCATCTGCAGAATTGTCCTAAACTAACCATGAAGCATATATTTGTCAAAAGCAAAGTGAATAAGAGCAAACCGTCGGTTGTCGCGTGAGCCCTCACAAAGGCGGATGACATCACGCAAAAAGACACTTTTCACGCGGATCAGTTCGGCACATTCTTCACTTTGGCACAACAATTGGGCAATGACCTGCAGAAAATAAACAAAAAGTGAATTCATTTTGAACAGAAAAGCGAGAAAGCCCAAGAATTTTGAATAAAATGAATGATATAAAACATTTATTTATTTATAATGCGAGTGCCTTGAGCAGTTGGTGGTTCTCAAATCGGGTCGAGTCGACTGGTGGGTCCTCGTGTTTGACGAACAGAATTTCGGGACAAATCTGCTCGACAAGCATTTCAAAGAGTGCGTTGTACGTGGCCAGGCTGAGCGAACGACAATTGAGCAACAATTTCTCGGTGAGCAAATGGAACAAATTTTTCTGGTTGATTGCCTCATTTTTGCGCCTAAAAAAGTGTGCATTTTAAAAGGAAAAATTGTGGAAATGAATATTATTTACTTTTGGGTCGAACGACACAAAAAATAACTGAGCATTTTCAGTGTCGGAATCCTGATCAACTCATTGCCGGAGCTGATCATTTTGAAAATGACACAAAGTGCCTTCTTCCGGTCAAAAGCTGGCACCTGAAAAGGGGGGAAAGGGCAATTCGAGTGACTTATAAAAAAAATTAAAAAATCCATTTTAGTCAGATATCACACAATGTCCTAAAAAACCAATCGGATGTGCCTTATTACCATAATTGCGGGATGATTGGCCAACTGATTGGACAGTTGAGTGAGCACATCGTACAAATTGTCGTCCTGTAATGGCATTAAATATATTTTTTTAATTTCCAACACAAACAAATGACATAATTGCCAAGAAAATTGCCTCACCTCCTGCACAGTGTTCACAAAGTTCAACATGCATTGGAACTCTTCGTCTCGGCTCACTTCCTTCTCGCTGACATCCGCCGGGACGGTGTTGAACATCAGCCGGTTGACAATTTGCAGAATGCATCCCCGAATGTGCACAACAGTCAGCCGGTCCATCGGCTCCATGGCCATTTGTTGTGCCGCCGAATTTGGCGCCGTTGTCGGCCTCACCACCCAATAGAACTGCTTGAGCGTGTGCACCAGTGTGAGCACTGTGTGCGTACGACGGACAATGGATGAAGCGGGTGAAAGTAGCGAATTGTTGGGGGAGACGGAGAACAAATCATCGGCCAAAAAGTCATATAAACGCATTTGGACCTGAAAATGGGAAGTTTTTGAGTTTCAAAGTTAAGGAAGGTCAATAAAAAGAAAAGGGTTAAACATTTTGGATGCGATTTAACTGAACAATTTTTAGCTTTTTGAACAAATTTTGATTTTTATTCAAAATTTACCGTCGCATCGGCTCGGACCCAAAGGGTTGGGGTCAGAAAGACACTGTCGATGAGCTGTTTGAGCAACGGGACGCCAATGGAACAATTGAGCAACGATTTGTACACGGAAATGAAGCCCTTTGAAAAAATAATTCCGTGAATAAATACGGAAAATAGCGAGGAAAATAGGACCATTGAAAATGATTTTAAAATTGCAAAAAAAAAAACCTCCAACAAATTCATGGTCAAATGGCGACTGTCCGCATTCGCAATTGTGCTGGCCATAATGGAAAAGCCTTGGACATGCAAAAACTGTTGTTGTGCCGTTGTTGAACAGCTCAGCAGAATTGTGACGACAGAAAGTAAATTTGCACTATAAAAAAAAAAAAAAAAAAAAAAAAAATTAATTTTTTAAATTTAATTGTCCAATTAAAAACACTACCAAATGTCATTGTCCACGGGTTCGTGCTGTTTGGCATCAATTTGCGAGAAGAGCGGCAACAACACTTGGATGCCGCCGATGGAATGCAAAGAGCAGTGGACGGAATGAGTTTTGACCAATTTGACACCCTGAAAGGATATTTGATGAGTCATTGGCATTCCCGTATCGTTGGACACTCGACATTTTTCATGACGGCATGTGGCACTTGGACAAAATAGGAGGCGGCGGAGCTGTGCAGTTGGCCCCCTTTGGGCGTTTGTTGTTGGAACAGACAAAGCTGGTCATGGCAATTCTTGGGACAGTAAGCGAAAACAAGAGAGTCGTGCAGACGACCATCGAACAATTGCTAAAAAAAAGAAAGAATAATGGTGAAAATGATGAGGCAATGGGTACAGAAAAACTAAACGAAGAACACAATAATCCAGTTTATTTGGAAAAAATCGAAACAAAAATTGTTAATTTTTCGATTAAAAAAAATTATGAAATTTAAAATTTTTTTTAATAATCAAGCAATTTTTCCATCCGAATTGAGTAGTGAGCTTTACCTTCCGATAAGTGTCCGGCAAATTCGACTCGGCCTCGTGTTTGAACTGACTCTGATAGGAGACGCCCAAGTAAAGCAGCGCGGTGACCAAAGGCGGACTGATCGCTTGCGAAAAAAGGTAAACGGCGGCCATTTGTCCACTGAATGCCTCGTTCACTATTCGGCTGGGAGCCGCAGCCGACAAAACACCGGTCGAAGTGATCGTTGGTCGAGACGAGCCTAATTAATTAATGAACACAATGCTAATTAATCCATAGCCGATTAGCAAAGTATTGAAATTAAATTGATTTCAAATGCTCATGGAAAATCAATCGCTTTTTTGGCTCACCAATTGGCGTCGATTGCCTCCACCAAATATCCGTCCACAAAACAGTGAATTTCGCTTTTGGCCCATCGCGAATAGACAAAGCTCAGCGCCACGTGGTGCCATTTGCGGGGCAACAGTTCGTGCTTAACGCAGTGAAGCGTTTCTTTGCCGGGCGCACGGACGCAGCGCAACACCAAACAGTTGCCCATGAAATAGCAAAAGTAGCCGAGCCCTTTGGAGGTGGAAAAGCTGAAAAAGGGAACGGAAATTGGGGAAAAAACACATTAAATGAGTCAATTAATTAAGCGTTAATTAGGCATAGAAACCCATGGGAAAAATGGTTATATGCCGAGACTATTCGACCTGAAAAGATAGGGCCTCTCCTTCTCAAAGTAAATGCTGTGCTGCGGGTCCATCCTCAGCCACGTGCTGAAAGTCCACCCGTTTTGGTAGGGCCAGCGGAGAAGCGGCGGCAGCGAAATGCCCTAATTGGGAAAATATTTTATTAAATTCAAATTGTAATTTATGGCAAAAGAAAAATTGGACTTTTCCATGGATTATGCAAAAAAACTCCTCCAACATCTCCTCCCTCATTTGGAGTAAATTAAAAATTTGTTAGATTCCATGGGAGGGAATGCGTACCGCTGACGCTTTTCCCGGGAATAAAAAGAAAACGTCAGGCCCATCGCGCTTTGGCATTTCCTTCATCACACCGAACAATTTCGTGGAGTTGGCCCTCTGGAAAATTGACATTCAATTTAAATTAAATTTAAAATAAATTCGAATGACCGACCCAAAATCCGTCGTCCAAAGTGCGAAGAAAGCGTAGAAAATATTTGCATTCCTTCACCGAAATACTGTAGTTGGTGAGCACCGTAAGCAGTTCAATGAGCAAATCGGAGGTGACGGAATTTGCACTGGGCAAAAGGTCGAGAATTCGGGAGATTAAGCCGGACTCTGTGCTTAAAAGAAAGGGGAACAACAATTTTTGGGGCTTTTAAGCATTAGACGGGTAATCAAAATCAGAGCAGGAAAAACGTAGCAGCAAAAAAAAAAAAGAAAATAAATCATGGGAACATTAAAAATATATCGAAATTTTAGTTAACGAGCCTAATTTGAAAAAATTTGTTAAGTAAATCATGGAAACATTAAAAAATCCTTTTTAAAAATTGATTTAAAAAGCAAAACATTACGCTGCTCCCAAGTTGAGAAAACTTTTCCGAATAATTGCGACGAAAACGCTCCAAATTTCAGCCTAAATTGAAAGAAAATGCACACAAAAAGCGGCAATTGTTTGTCGTTGAGTGCCACCTGCACATTCTGAGGGCACAACTCCAACAATTCGATCATCCGACCGATGTTCTCCGAGTCTTCGATCACATACCGCGACTCCAAGTCAAACGGACCGCCAACAAGCTGAGGAAAAATTTAAAATTAAATGTATATAAATTCAATAAGTGTTTATTTAATCTTTGCATTTATTCCAATCCGAAGAAAGTCAGTCAAATTAAGCCCTAAATCGATTTTTCAAAATTTGATTCAGAATCTGCAAATTCAATAAAATAAAGCTTTAAATGGCATTTTGAATACAAAAACCAGGCAACCCCTAGGCATTTGATTGTAATTTACGGCTTAAAATAATTGACCCATTTCTTACCGGTGTTGAACAGACTGTCAATGATGTCTTTGTACGGGAGTGTGGCGTTGATGCACGCCTCCTTCAGCCGCTCGAAAGTTTCGCTTGGATCCTCGTCAGTCGCATGGATGACGACGGTCTTCCCGAATTGGCCATTGATGGAAACGGCGAGAGATTCCTGAAAAAATTTTCAATGTCATTAATTTGCTTGTGGCGATTTTGATCAATTTTGCCAATCATCAATTAAGAAAAGTTCCAAAAAATGCCAAGTCGGAATGGCTTAATTGTGTTTGGGATTTTATCAATCATTCGTCTGTCTTTGTACAAATTGGTGCTGCTGATCCTCCTCGTCCGCCGTTGTCTGAGAGTGTCTCCGTGCCGTCGTCGTTTTCGTTCGGCTGTCCTCCTCCGCTGTCCTTTGTCCTGCTTCCACTTCTGTTCCCCTCTCATTTTGGCTTTCTTCCCTTTTCCCATCAAATGATGTCGGTGTATTTTCGTCGTACAATTGCACATCTTTCATTTCTTTCTCGTCAAAATTTGTCGAATTCAATGTCTCGGGGAATGAAGTCAGTCCGTGCGATTGGGGCAGACTTTCCTTTCGCTGCCTTTCGTCGTCCCCCGATGAATCAGTCAAATTTGTTGTTGCTTTTCCACCGCCAACAAGCATCTCATAAAAGGATACAACGCTTTCCTTGCTTTTTAAATAAATGAAAAAAATTTCTTTGACATTTCTCGTAAAAAATGAATCAACCGATCTTTGTTTACTCCTCATACTACTACTTTTTTTTATCTTATGCTCAAATCAAAATGTTTTTAAAAAAGAGAATTTTTAAATAAATTCTAGAGATCGGCCTGGACCTGGATCCAGGCCTGGATTTTTCCTGGATCCAGGTCCAGGTCCAGGTCATTTTTCGGCAACCTGGATTTTTCCTGGACCTGGATTTTCCTGGATTTTTGTCCAGGAAATCCAGGTCCAGGTCCAACATGGAATCCAGGTCCAGGTCCAGGTCCAGGCTTTTTTCAAAATACCGATCTCTAATAAATTCCATAAATTTTAATTTTTTTTTTTCCCTGTGGATCAGTAAAAAATTGTTGTTGCGTGATCGGGATTTAGGCATGTTCGAATCCCGCACCACAAATTGGTTTTGCTTTTGTGCAGGTGTATGACATAATGCCAACATTATATATTCATTATTCAAATATAAAACAGATTCACTGATTGTGAGTGGGAAAAAAGGAAAAACCAAAACAGAAAGCACAAACTTTGCTGAATTTTCAAGGCAAGAAAATTCCTGTCACTTTTTTTTTGCAATTCTTTCAAGGTCATTTGTATATTTCTGCCTCAACAGCAAGACAATTTTAGTTTGTGTTTTTTTCCATTTTTTCTTTTTTTTTGATTTCGCTTATTCATTAAGTTTTTCCCATTTTCGATTAACATAAATAAAATTATCGAAGCGCTCTCAAAATGAGTGACAAACAAAGTGAGGGTGACAATTCGCCCACAAAAAGGGCCCATTGTGCGACCAAATGGCACAAAATGATCGACAAATTGCACCAACTCAAACGATTTCGACTGCACACCGGCAACATCAACAATTACGTGGAATTGAAGTTGAAACGGTTCACCAATTCGGCGGAAGAGCTCACTGAATGTCTCAAATTGATGATGAATTGTGTGCCGGACGATACGCACGTTAAGTGAGTTGGGGAGGAAAGTGGAAAAACAAAAATTGTACATCTTATCATGTCTTAGAAAATACGACCATAAAACAATTTGACATCATTAATGCACTATAATTTTTAGAAGCATTTAAACTAAACATTCTTTGTATCTATGTTGTCCTTTATTAGTCTACAAAGGTTGAGAAAATCATCCAAGATTCAAAATTTTATAATCAAAAAGTGCGAAAAAGCAACTCTCACATTTTCTTGTCATAATTTTTCTAAAATCAAATAAAACATGAGATTATATGCTAATAGAGGACACTTTAGTTTATCGAATGATACAATGGATGTTTAATTTGGATGCTTAACAAGGTCTTGTAAACTGCAATTTAAGTGTTGGCTTGACCATCACATTAGAAATACGATAAAATTGCCTCTATTTTGATCAAAATTTTCAGGCCTTTTTTGCCAAGGGTCGGTCGAAGAATTGAGTCGCAAAAACTTGTTTATGAAATTTCAAAAATAATAAAATTGTTCCATTGTTTTCAGCGAAGATGGGACACTTTTGTTGGCGGACAAGAAACATTGTGAGAACAAATACGAGCGGGACGACCTGAACATAACGCTGAAATTGTTCATGGAAACGTTCGAATTTCGGCACCTCAAAGACGCCACGGGGGCGGTGCTCAAACAATTGGACACTGACGTAATTGAGCAACTGATCATCGCATTTCCATCGCCCGGTCAGTCGTCGGAGGGCATTTTTGGATTCCGAAAAAATTAATGGATTCTAAACTGATTAGTGGTGATTGTTCATGTTTTATCTGGCTTTTTATTTCTGCCAATGACCGCTAAGAATTGGAAAATGGCCGAACAAAAAATTATTTCCCAAAATTTGTGAAATTTCTTTACCTGAAAGTCCATGGTTTTTCTTTTTTTTGAATAGACGAGACAGCGACGAAGGACGGTGAAGTGGACAAGCATTGGTTGGAGCAGGTCATACGAATTTGGAAAGAGGCGGAGACGGAATTGGTGGACAAAGGCATAGTGACAACGCTGGGAGTGGCCGACTTTCAGGCATTTTTTGATAATTTTTTCAGCGATGGCATTTGCCCGGGACTCCATAATTTCGGCTCATTTTCTAACTGTGGTCCGATTGCTCCATTTGAAATTCCCATTTCTAAATCTCTTCCCTTCCTAAATGTCCGTACCAAATCCTTGTCCAAATTCGATAATATAAATTCGATGCCATTGCATTTTGCGGTCATTCGTTCATTTGCTTTCCCTTCCAAAAGATTTCCGAGTTGCGCAAACTGTGGGACGATGTTCGAGTGAAACCGCGCATTGTGCACGTGTTCATCGAGGGTTGTTGTGCGGTACGTGCCATGCTTTTGTCCCAAATTCCATTCAAAATCCGTAACAATTCCATTTTTTGCAATTTTATAATTTTGAATTTTTCCAAATACTGATTCATTTCCATCTGCCACAAAAGGTGCCGCCGGAGTTGCAAGAGTTCGCCCGCAACAAAAACATTCAGCTGCTGACGCACAACGACCCGCGGCCCTTTCCGCTGACCAACGTTTTTCGGGTGTTTTGCAGCAATTCAACGGCCGAATCTGAGGCGAAATGTGACGCCACATTTTGTCCAATTTGGGCGGCTCGGTAAGCAGAAAATAACGCGTTTTTCGAGTTGTTGGCTTTCCATGTGTGCCAATGTTTCGTTTATTTGTTTTTTTTCAGTTATTCTGTTTGGGTCAGACGACGAAGTCTCATGGCGGAAAAGGTACAAAAGAACGGCTAATAAAAAAACATTGCCAAATTTTTCCCATTTTTTACAGGGATTTATTGTTCAATTTGTGACCTCTGCGGAAAAGATGTAATTTGCCATTGCCCCCTTTTTTTGTTAGGATAAATTGTTTTTTTCTTTCGTTGTCTTTTTCAAATGCCATTTTCTCGTATTGTGTTTTAAAATGTCCATTTGTTTTGGCCATGTGTCTCAAAGCCCAACAAATTATTATTTTCTTGTGATTTCTTTTGTTTGTATTCGCTTGAACTTTGCCTTCTCTTTTTGGATTTATGAAGAAATAATGAATTCAATCAAAAAAAAAGTAAGGGCTCAGCTTAAGTGTGTGCTATTGTTGTCATTTCATCCATTTTTCTTTTATAAAATAAATATTCCATTTTTGTAAATTCATTTGAATTTCCGTTTTTGGTGTGGCCCATGCCGCCCCCAAAATTCCAATTTGTTACGCCTCGCCACCACCGCTTGTCGCAATGGGCGGATGCCGAAACAGTGCCCTCTTCCGGCATTTGTGCCTTGAAATGTCCTCACCCCATTGTTGTGTTGATTTGGTCAGCAGTTGCGCGGCCCCGGCGGATGGGTCCAATTGGGACCCATTTCCGGCAAAAATTTTCCCCCAGGGGCCACACCATAGTTTTGGCAGCAAATAAAGGAGGGGAGGGGCAATGTGTGGGTGCCGGAAGAGGGGGGCGGGGGTCGACCACCCATTGCCAACATTTCTCCCTTCCGCCCACTGCCCCCGAAGATGAGGGCAATTACCCCACTTTTGCCGTCCGTCCCCCATTTTGTCCGAGTCCCCCCGGGGGTAGGGCAGGGGGACGACCACAATTAACTGTTTACTCCCCCCCCCTTTTTTTGCCCATTGCTCCCCCATTTTTGGGGTGCGCCGTCCCTTTGCTCGTAATAACCCTTCGGCATGGATGTGTCCACATATGAATGGATGGCTTTGATGTGTGGCACCCCTTCACATTTGCTTCTTCCTTGGGAATTTGCGACTTTTCCATGCTTTTTCCTCCCCCGTCCCTATGGCACGGCTTCTTCTCCCCCCCCCCCCCCCCCCCCCCCTTTTGCTCCCTCTAATCCAATTGCCCCTTCGTCACCCTCCGTGGTGAATGAATGAATTGCTGCTTCTTCTGCTGCTAATCCACTCCTTTTTCCCTTCCTTGGCTCCTTTTTGCTGCTTCTTCCATTACTCTTCCTTTCTGCTCATTGTTTTTTCTTCTTCCCTCCAGCTGAATCTTTGGTTCCTCCTTCTCCTCGTCGGTCTTCTCTTTTCTTCCTTTAATTTTTACCCTTTCCTCACATTCTCCCTCTTTTTTCCTCCTTTTTCCTCATCTTCAACCTCCTTTCCCGCTTTTTTCCTCCTTCCTTCTGCTGATGTTTCTGCTCCATCCTCCTCCTCATCCTTTGCTCCTCCCTCTCCTTTTTGGTCTTTGCTTCTCCTCCCCTTCATCCTCCCTGTGCTCTTCTTCTCCTTCGTCCGCTCATTCGTTTGTTTGCAGGTGGGTGGTGATTGTGGTCGGACGACCAAATTAATCTCGGGATTCGGGAATCGAAAATATTATGGCACTCTCTTGCTTTATCAAATGCCCTGCCATTCCTCCTCTCCGTATGGCTTTTCCATTGTTGCTTCAGCTGTTCCTCCTCCCTCTCCGCCTCTTCTACTGGCCACCTCCGTCTTTCCTCTTCTTCCCTCCCTGACCTGCTCCACCATTTGGTCGTCCATTCGTGCCATCGTTTGACCATCGCTGCGGGCACTTTTAGTGGCAAAACCGTGCTGGAACACATCAGAGTCAGTGCATGAACCCAAGAGTCTCGGCTTATTCCCGGATTAGCTGCTCGACATTGCCCTCCTTGACATCCGCTCGGATTCTTTCCGTGCCATCCGTCGCTCGCCCCGTCTCTTTTTGGTACAAAATGCGCATTTGCCGGCCGTGCCGTCGCGTGCATTCACCGGTCTGTCGCGTCTTCAGCACTTTTGGTGGCGCAACATTAGCATCGGAAGAGTGCACTGAGAACGCATTCGCAAAGGCACCGATTTACGCTAATTGATTAATTGGCATTGGCATCAGTGCCATAAATTGAATGTCAATTATTGTTAGTTCAGATGGCATTTGTCGACTATTTGTACTTCCATACAGCGAACATCAAGGTTATTCCCTGACAATCAATTAACTAACTAAGTCATTAAACAGTTCTTCCATTAGCAATTAGTCATTGACAATAATCAATTAATTAGTCCGCCGATTCAAATAATAATCGATAATTGACTCCCCTCCCCTATAATTTGATCACTGAATCAATGTGATCATTTGCCATTCCCAACATTGCTTTTCCAGGCCATCGATTCGGGTGCCTTCGGGCACATTCATCGGCTTGGCCACCTTTTCCTGCGGGACGGCGTTCGCATTGGGCGAATGGGCGCGCGAGTGTTCTGCGGAACGCGCGTGGACGAATTGGTGGTGGAGCGGGCGACGGTGAAAGCGGACGACGCGGTGTTTGACGGAATGCGAGCGACAAAAGTGCGCATCAGCGACTGTTGGTGGGGCGCCACGGCGGGTGGGCGACGCGGGCGGCGGAAGGGACGGCGGCGGAGACGGACGCGTAGGGAAGAGGCGGCGCAGGTGGGAGAAATGTGAGCATTTTTGTGAGACAATTGGACGATGCAGGCGATCGGAGGGTTTCCAAAAAAAATGATCAGCCCTCGAAAATGGGATTTCTCGGCAATGAATTGATCAGGGCTTAGTCACTAGTCACTTTGGCTATGTCGATCTTTGATCCAACAGAAATACTGACATGAAAGCGTTGGAGGACTTGCAAAAAAAAAGTGATCAGCCCCCAAAAATGGGCTTTCTCGGCCGGTGAAGCGACCAGGGCTTATCACCACTGATCACTTTGGCTATGGCCATCATTTATCAAACAGAAAGATTGTTGTGATTCTCTTTGATTGATCAGGTTAATTCGGAACTGCACAATGCATCGGATGCCACACCTTGGCCATGCAATTGATCAGTTTGTTCCACGTTGAACACTCGACCATCGGTCGGCTTATGAGGGCAAACAATCCACGCGAAAATGCCATTTCCGACAACCCGAAAGTGCCACATTTGGCGGCAACAACAACGCTGAACCATTCTTCTGTCTCCACCTTTTCCCAACATTCATTAAAGGTTGAAATGATTTTTTGAACATGGTTAACTGGTAAAATGATGCCATTATGACTTTAGACCGGCGGACGGGATCAGGATCTCGTGCGACTTTCTCGGGATCCCGCGGGATTAAATTAGAATCGGGATTTCATCGGGATCCCACCCGCCGTTTTTCAAAAATCTTTCGGGATTAAGCGGGATCGGGATTCGGTCGGGATCCCGATTTGTGTCCCTCCGGCCCCATTTGTCCGGTCCAAATTATGAGATTTACATAATTGTGACTCGTTTGAACATATAGTCATAGCCTCATGTTGAGGGCCATTAGACCCACTAATTACCCTTGCTATTCCGCTACAGTTGCGTATCCTCCACAGTACCATTCGACTTCTGTCGATTCCTTCCGCCGCCTCCCCTTCCGCTTTCACATCCGTCCATTTCGCCTCCCGCCGCCTCTTCAGTCCTCTTCCGCAATTCGTCCGTTCGCCGTTGGGTCGGCTCCCCTTTTGCAGTGCCGTCTTTCTCGACCATTCGGCACTTTCTGATCGAAGAGTCTCGCCTCGACGATTTTGTCCAACCAGTAGCGATACCAGCAGCATTAGGACATCAGCAACAACAGGAGGAAGGGCCCTTCTCTCATTTGTCTGTCATGGATTCCTTTCGAATTGTCCGCTCTCAGATGGGCGCTGCCCATCTGAGCGCAGGCACTGCCGACAGAGTACCAAAACCATTTGGCGGCAGCAAAGTTGGAGGAGATAAATGTAAGTCAACTCGACAAAAATCACTTTTAGTTTGGCACACTGGAAATGGCAGAATGCCGACTAAAGCAAGCGCCGGGAGCCGCCTTTTTGAAGGGCGTGGAAGTGCGCGAGCGGCTGATCGTCAACGGCACGCAATGGCCGTGCGGGAGGGACCATTGCGGCACGGAAGGGTCAGTCATCACGGGATGGTACCAAAACTGTGCGGGGTGCGTCTTTTTGGGCCGCTCGATCTCAACAATCATCGGCACCAGCAGGTCCGCCAAAAAGCCGTAAATGGGATTGGTGAAATCCCTCCGCCGATGATTTCTCCCGCCCTTTCCGTTGTTACCCTTCATTTTACGTTTTGTCATAAGCAATTAAAATGAATTTATGCTCTCCGATGATCAGATTGTTTTTGGCGCCAAACTCTCATCGCAATTTGCACTGGCAATTCACTTCCAACCGATGCTTTGACGGGAATTACAGCGACACTTTGTCATCATCATTAACATCATCATTATCTTCATTTTCGTCATTACTCTCAAATGCGTCTTCGTCGTCTCCAAATTCGGCAGAATCTTCCAATTGCGCGTCTTCTCATGCCGCATCATCGCAAGTACTTTCATTCCCCTATGTGTTCTGCTGATCATTAAATTATTGTTTATTATTATCCATTTCATCCAACCTTTGATTAAATAAATATCAAATTTGTGTCCTAATTCATCAATTAGGTTGGCCAACCAAAAGGGGCCATTTCTTGGACAATGCCAATCATTGGTTTTCACATTCCCCCCCCCCCCCCCCACCTCAGTTTGTGTGCCGTCACATTGGCCCGTTGGAGGAGTGCATGTGCCGTGGTGCGTTTGCCGCCGCGCACGCGTCGCCGCCTCGCCACGTGCTCCCGTTGCCGCTTTCCTCCTCCGCTTTGCTTTTCCTCATCGGCGACTGTCCTGAACATTCTCTTGTCCTCCAATCGTCTGCTTTTCATACCTCCGTCAAATCGCTGTACATCTTTCGGGTCCGTCAACTGATCATACGGTCAGTGGGTGGGTTCTTTAAATGGCGGATTCATTCGATGGGATATTCACAATATTTCTCGGCATTCACATTCCGTTGGCTTACATTTCCCTAATATTTGGCGCTCGTTTAATTAGCACTGAAATTTTTGATCAGGCCCTATTCTGTTGGCTTGTTAAATGTTTTCCAAACACACAGTGGGGTTGGTTGGACTCTTCCCTCACTATCTGTCCGATCATTTCCGTTGGCTTTCTTTTCCCGATCACTTCCGATCGGTTTGTCCCTTTCTTTTGCTTTTCTTTCTTACATTTCTCCCTTTTTCAGCTCCATTCCACCATCTTTGCGCCATCTGAACATTCTACATTCTTCCGTGACCATTGCCAACTCCGACGCTTTTGCCGATGCTAATTTGTTCCAATTAGCGGTGGACGGCAGCGATTTGGTGGGTCCGATGCCAAAAGGGCGGCAAACTGAAAATTGGTACCGGTCGATTGGGCCAAATTCGTCTCAACGGAGTGAATGATCGGTGGAGAGAAGTGATCAGGGAATTGGTTGATCAACAGGAAGAGGCGGGAGGGACTGATCAGCAGAAAAAGTGGAGGGAAAAGGAAGCCACGGCGGGAGTGATGGTAATGCCGAGAAGAAGAGGCGTACAGCAGCAACAAATAGAAAGGAAGCAAAAGGAGGAGGAAGAGGAGCGGGAGACCAAGAAGAGCGGACAGAGCGGAAGAACGGTGCCGAAATGCGAATGGCATATGCTCAGGATAATAATTATGGGAATAATCATGATAATGGGAATGCTAATGATGGACTGATCGGCTTAATCCTTTGAGAGCAGGGCTGGATGTAACTGATTTTCAATTACGGAAACATAATCCATAATTAAGGATCCAAAAACGCCGTAATTTCCGTAATCCATGATTACGTCAAGCTCTGCTCGAGAGTCTCGTCATTTGAAGATTATTATTTGTTTTCCTTTGCTGCCTCTTCTTATATTCCATTCGGTCGTTTTTAAAACGGGTAAAGTATCCAAAAACATTCTTAATTGTCAAAAATTAAACACATTCCTATTATTTCATCTGTATAAAACAAATCCAATAAATTACATTAGTCATAAATTCTTGGGGGAAATTGTCTCGAGAATTTTGTCGGCTCGGCAAAAGTTCAAAAGAGGGGGGGGGGGGGGGAATTGACAAGAAATTGATGCTGACTAACAAATAAATGAAACAAATATCAAGAACAAAAATGGGGGAGGAGCGGAATTATGTTGAACAAAATGTGATTGGAATTGGAATACAGTGAAATCAGTGATGTGAAAGTTGATTGAACGCGATGGGGGGGGGGGGGGGAAGAGGAGATGGATCGGGCGCGGCACGACGCCCCCCCCCCCCGGAGGGGGAAAGACCCCCTCCCCTCCTCGTCCTGTTCAGATCCGGTCGATTGCGCGGGGATGACAATCCGTCCCCGCCCCCACCCCTCCGCTTCCCAAAAATCTCTCCCTCCCTCCCACAACAATCTCTAATCGAAGATCACTTCTTTCATCCGCCCCATCGATTTGGCCCCCTCTTCCTCTTCCTCCTCCTCTGAATGATCAATCAATCGCTGTTGAGAAGAGATAAATTTAATTCGCACCCCTTTCCCGCCCCCCCCCCCCCCCAATTGTTCCTCCCCCCCCCCCCCCAACACTCGGCTCGATCACTCGCTCCCGCTGCTCTGCTTCTGTTCTCGAGGAGATCCGCCGTTGCTTCTCCAGTCTCCCCTCCCCCTTCTCTCCAATCGCTGCTTTTCCATCATCCGATCCTCCGCTGCTGATCTTCCACCTTCCTCCCCTCCCCCCCTCTTCATCATCACCCTCATTTTCTGCCCCGACTTTGCTTCATCATCCGCCGCCCCCCCCTCCCTCCGTCCATCGTGTGCCAGTTGTTGTTGTCCCTCCCTCTCCCCCCTCCCCCGCCGTCCCTTTGCTTTTCCCCGCCGGCGTCATTTGGTCCCTCCCACCCTCCCCCTTCTAATAACATCCCTCTCCCAGCACCGAATGTTGTCCCTTGCTGTTGGTCGTCCATATTTTCATCCGGCCAACTCTCCCCCCCCCCCCCTCCGTCCAACCCACTCACTCACCGTTGCTTCTGCTGCTTATGCTGCTTCATCGTGCCCCTCCCCCGCCCATTTTTAATTGTACCACCATCGTCGTCGTCGTCGTCCATTGCCATTGCCCGGGGCATTGAGTCCGTTAATTCACCCCCCCCCCCTCCCCCCCCCCCCTCTCCCCTCCCTTCCTCCCCCATGTTCGATGCTTTATTTTGGCTTTTTGTCCCTCCCCTAATAATTCAATTCATTCGTACACTGCGCCGTCCATCAAACTGGCCATTCTTTCTTTATTAGCCTTTCGCACATTTTATGTTTTTTTATTATTAATGTTTACAAAATATTAGAAATTTTTTTACGAAATGACCCAATCAAATAAAATTTCCAAATTGTGCAAATGTTAAAACTCAAAATGCTTTATGGTGTTCAAATTTCTTTTTCTTATCTCATATAGAATGATCTGATCTGAGGGTATCCGTCCTTTTGTCGTGCCAATGCCTTTCCATTCTTTGCCCGTGCCATTTTCCGCGCTGAGTCGGCCCTTTGGCGATGCGCAGTTGGAGGCCCTCTTTAACCATAAGCAATTGCACAGAGCAGCCGGTGGGTTCTTGGCCAATTGCCAAAATGCCTTAATTATCTGCTTTTATCCTAATTATGCCTCTCTCACCACTTAAGCTGAACTGCTCCGTCTCTTTTCTATGCTGATCCCTGTCCAACTTGTGCTCGCCCTTTGTCGTGTGCCGTCCCCTGACCCGGCACTTGTGCTTCTGACCGTCTCCGCCGCCTTTTCACTCGGTATTCCCTCTGCTTTTTTCTCCATCCTTCTCTATCATTATTTGCACCACACTCTCCCTCTTCCTCTTGTCTTCCTCCCTCCCTCTCTCGTCCTCTTGTCTTCCTCCCTCCCTCTCTCTTCCTCCTACTTTTTATTCCTCATTCTTCATCTTCCTTCATTTTCTTATCAATTGTCATCCTCCTCTTTATCATTCATTTTCCACTCTTTCTCTCTCTCTCTCTCGCTCGCTATCTCTCCTCTCCACCTTCTCTCTTTCTCTTCCTCATCCTTCCCTTCCCCTCCCCTTTCCCAGTGCTCTGTGTGTTCCTCTCGCCGCTCTCTTCCGCCCGTTTCCATCACGCTTCCGTCCCCGCGTGTGCCCTTTGGCTGTTCCTCAACTTCCTCCTTCTCCTCCTCATCCCTTCCGATGCTTCCCATTCACTGATCCCTTCTCTGATCACCATTTTCGTCCTCTTCGCCTTCTTCCCCTTCCGGCCATTGGTCATTTTCGGCACTTCCTTTGCCATTTCATTGGCACAACTTGGCGCATTTGCGTTTTCTGACGAGGCCAAGCCGAGCACGGAAAAGGTGGGCATTCACAGTGATCAGTACGCCATGGCACCAACAGACCTATTAAATTTGAATCCAGCTTTTAATTATCAAATCGAATTTTATCTCTGATCAGGAAACTCCATTATAACCATGCATAGGTTTTAATTGATAAGACATTGAGTAAAGCTGTTCTCTGGGCTATTGATCAGAGTTGGTTGACTTGATCACATTCAGCACACTCACATTTTTTTTTTTGCAATATTACGGCAACAATCATTTATTCTAAAACAAAACCAATTTTCAGCTAATCGCTGCTCTGTTGGCACATTTGTGGACTCATTTGGTCGGCTTTTACTCAATGGCAAACGGTAGAAAAATTTCTCGTGCCGTTTTTCTGAGTGCGCGCAATTCGGTGGAAAGTGAAACGGAGTGGAAAAGGGAGAGAGAACGAATGGTAAAAAAAATTCAATGATTTGCCATAATTTCTGATCGAAAACTCCTAAATTCGTTTTCCCTAGAATTATTGGGGTTTAAGGTTGCTGATAACACCTTTTTCCAATCCCTTTTTGGCTTTTAGGCCCAGCTTCTGTCCTCTTCGCTGCCCCCTCATGTCATTTCGTCTGTACTGCTCCAACTTGACGGGCCCGAACTGCCGCGAGTGTTTGTTGAACACTTTGCCCATGCCAGGTGACTCAAATTGTTGAAAACCCATCAATTTCTAGCGTTTCTCTGTCCCACTGATTAGCCAATGACTAAATCATTCTTATTCCATTTCAGTGTCATCTTTGCCCGATTCCACGGCTTGGCCTCAGTGTTGGCACAACTGCAAGTGCCCGACTCGGCACGGCTGCTCAACGAGTTGGACTTGCGCATTGGGCGGTTGGCCAAATTGCACGGCCTTTTGCTGGTCCAATCCGACGCCGTGTTGGCAATTTCCGGGGTGCCGGAAGCACGCGCTGATCACGCGCTCGTCGCCTGCCGCTTTGCATTCGACCTTTTGGCATTGACAAAGTGATCAATCCGAGTAGCACTAATATTTGAATGAGTCATCTTCAAATGATCACTAATGATCTGATCACACACTCATTGATCAAATCACACCTATCAAGTCATTGTTATCAAAAACAAAAGACCAGATAATTTCTGATCAAATTTCTTTTTTTGTCTACCAAATTATTTGACTTTTTATTTGTCCGTCTCTAACCGTTACAGTATTCGCTTATCTTTTTTCTCTGTCTTGCACATAGGAGTTTCAACGAGTCGGCATCCGTCGACATTGATGTTCGCGTTGGCATCGGTTCGGGTTCGTTGTCCGGTGGCATTGTCGGCGCCCGTCGATGGCACTGGGAGGTAATCGGCATGGCGATGGACGCGGCAATGCATTTGGAGGCCAATTGTGCGCCAGACACCGTACTAATTTCGGATGACACGCGGCGACTGATCGGCGCGAGATTAGCCGCCGATCGGGTGGACAGAGGTTGCTGGCGGTTGAGCCCAACGGGCACGACACAACCGACCAACAACCCGGCACTTCGGCCTTTGCTTTTCCTGACCGCGTCGCGTCGCTTTTCACTGCTCACGACACCGCAGGCATTGGCATTAATCAATCAATATCGATCAATATTTTGGCCAATGAATTATTCTCTAAGCAATGTGATCAAAGTATTACAAATTTGATCAATTATGTCCATTCCAGCAGATTGATCAATCCTTCGATCGTTTTTGTCCAGACTGAAAAGTCCTTTTTTAAACAGCCATTTTTTATTTCTCATTAATCAGTTATCAAGCAACCATAATCACCGATCAAAACCCTTTCAGGCGATCAACCGTCTATTGAACCAATCGGTCCGTCCGCCCACCGCCGTCGCCGCCACCACCGACGGAATTCCGTTGCCGACGCCATTCACCAAACGGAAGCAGTTCCAACCGGCACAAAAGGTCAGCCTGTTTCGGCGCCGTGTTCGTCTGCCGTCCGATCAGTGCCACAGTTCGCTGCCATCGCCTCTGCTGGGACACTCTCCGCTGATGCCTTTGTCTCTTCGCTTTGCCGACCGCCAAATTGAGCAGCTGTTCCACGCGCAAATCGATCGGTGGTACGTTTGATTCTCGATTGATCAATTCATTGAGTTCATTAATTACACTGAAACCGATCATTTTGCTTTTCTCTTGTGTCGGGTACTCGAGATGGAAAACCGACAAGAAAAACATTGGGAAAGAACTCGAGAATTTTGACCGGGAATTGGGCCGAGATCAAGCCTTGTGACCATAAACTGATCAATTGGAGACTCTCGAGCAGGATTAATCCATCAGGTTCATTCCCGGCCTTGCCCTCTCCGTGCTGTTCTTGGCCCTGTCCGGACTGTTCCAGGCGTTGGCCATGCCGCGGCTGTTGACCACGCTGGCCACGTTGGCACTTGCGTTGGCACTGATGTTTCTGCTACTTCTTGGGCTTTACGTCAGCTGTTGTGAGGTATCATTTTTTGTGGGGGGGGGGGGCTTTGATAATAACGGAGATAATACGGAAATTTTTAAATTTTCCCGGACCAAGACTTTGATCGTTAGGTATTCTCGACCTGTTTTCTCGTTACTTTCCCTCGTTTAGAGCTTTTGCCAATTCGTTACCCGAACATCAATCGGCCGTTCCGTCACTGTACTGCTCGTACTCTCCCTACTTTCCATCTGCGGAATCGCCAATTCGGTCAGTGCCACTGAGTTTTGCACTCTGATTAGAAGTTGGTCAGTTTTACAAAATGCCCTCTGGTCTGATCAGTGATCAAAATGGCAGCCCGTCTTTCCCTCTTTCCGATCACATTGCTTTTTTCTCTCTTCCAGTTCTCCTGCCCTTCATCTCTCGCCGTTTCTTCCTCTCCATCCGCTTCCGTCTGCCTCCCTGTGCACTTTCCTTCGCTGTCTTTCACTCTCTGGATGCTCCAGTTTGTTTCGCTTTCTTTCTTTATATCGCCATGTCTCTGTCTCTCTCCCATTCTCTCAGTTCCGCCGTGTTCCCGCGCTTTCCCTCTGTGCTCCTGTTGCCTCTGCTTCTCTCCGCCGTCGCTGTACTCTCTGTGCATCTTTTTCTCTCCCATCCGTCCCTCTACACTCTCTCGACCCCTTTTGTACGGCTTGAACTTCTGCTCGCTCTGCTCACCCTGGCTCTGCTGCTTTTCCTCAACTCGCGCCGTAACGAACTTCTTCTCCGCATGGATTTTCTGGCCATGCTCCGTGCCATGGAGGTAGGTCTGCTTGTCAGTCCCGGGGTTGCTGCCGCCATTCCCGACTGTCCCTCCCACTCTCGACACCCTATTTTCTCAAATAATCTTGGGCTAACATAATAAAATCCTCTTGATCCCCCACGGGGTTCTGATTAATTCCCCCCTCGAGAATGATCACTGATCAGAAACTGCCCCCGCTGTTTAGGATGATCAGCGATTGCAGCGGACTGAGTTTCTCAACGATCAAATTCTTCACAACGGTTGGCACTTCCTTTTTCGTGAATCCTTTGACATTTTGCCGCCTCCAAATTTAGCTTTGCCCGCCCATATTGCGCTTAATTATGCGTCCCGTACTGAACCGTTCGTGCATTTGTGTCCGTCCGTTGGCGTTTTGTGCGCCCGACTTGGCCAAGCGGGCGATTGGGTGGGCGAATTTGGTTTCGATCGGCTGAACCGAATTGTGTGCGACATGGACCAAAGGTTGGCACAGCTCAGCGAGCATCGGCTGGAGAAAGTGCGAAGTGCGCATTCCGTCTACGTGGTAAGAAATGCCGAACGAAAAAAAGTCATGGGCGGGATTCGAGAATGTGACGAAAAAACCGGGGATTAATTGGCCGGGAGTCGGGAATGAAGTCGAGATTTGGAAGCTGGGACCAGAATTTCGGAAACTAAATCCAGTGGATTTTGTCGCTGCTTTGGCCTAATAATAAAATTATGCCATTTAGGCGGACAAAGAGAAAAATTAATTGAGTTGGATTTGGATTTCTCGAAATTGGCTTATTAGAATTTTCGTCCAATGCTTTTCCTTTTTGCTGTTCAGGTGGCATGCGGAATTTTGCCGGAATTGGCCCGAAATGTGAGGCGACATTTGTCCCCAATTAATGGTCCTGCTCATATCCATCTTTTTTTGACCAGGTCCACGACACTCCGTGCACCATCGGTGAACAGCTCGCTGTTCTGGCCGAATTTGCACAGGAAATTGAGGTACAATTTGTCCGGTAGAGCTTCTCAAATTTTTTTGCTCACGAAATCTTATGGGCTACGCCTTGTCTCTAGGCCTGTTTTTTTAGGCCTCATTGGTTTTTCAAAAAATTGCCTCATTTGTATATAAAGTACCAGACCTAAATCTTGATTCATAAATATTTAAAAAATTATTAATTTGAATTAATTTCAAAAGTTCCGACTTACGAACTTCGAAATTCCTTAGCCCGTAAAATGCTTGTCATACATTTATCATTGGCATTGACATAGCGCTGCTACAGCACCCATCGGATCGGTTGATCAGCAACTTTGGCATTTTAATTTTTTGCAGAAGATGGCCGATTCCGAGGGGTTAGACATTGCCATCGGATTGGACTGTGGCACGGCACTTTCTGTGGTGGTCGGATGGGACGGGCCGCGCTATGAGCTGTGGGGACAGCCCAACACGCGGGCAAAGGTGCCTTAAGCAAAAGATAGACAGAGTTTAGGAAAAGCCTGAAATATGAAAATGATCAGACAAAAAACGCAATCAAAATTCGCAAATTTAAATGGGAATTTGTGTCATTTTGCCAAAGTGTTCAGAAATTGATGGAGGCGGCCTCTGCGCTGGGAGGCGACTGTTTGTTGCTTTCGGAGGAAGTGTACTCGGCACTGAGACCACGGGCACAGTTCAGCTTCGACGAACAGAGCGCACTGAGGTCAATTGGGCGTACGGGGCCAAATCCAAGCTTATGTAATCCGGCCACATTCAAAGATCTCTTCATTTTTTTAAATGGAAATTTGGCAGAGCGCGACTCATTAGGATACTTTCGGAAATTTACTTATCATTTTGATCAGTCAGTGACGCTTAGCAGGAATAAGCCTAAATGGAAATGATCTGATTATATAGTGAATGCTTGTTAGCATTTTCTGGTCACTCGCATGTTCTTAATCGATCGCCCTTTTCAGCGTTGCCCCGGGGCTTGTCGCCTATTCGCTTCTCCGCCCGCACCAGTCGCAGCCCAATTCCGCTGAGCAACTGCCTCAACATTTGGTGCCATCGGCGTTGGCACCGCCGCCGCCGCCCCATCGGAGAAGCGGCGGTGAAAGTGATCGGAACAACAACGAAAACATCGGCGGAGGAACTGACCGGTGGCGAACCAATGAGAGAAGGTAATCATTGCTCGAAACAAAAAAATGGTCGAGAGTGGGCTTAAGATTTACGGTAGATTCCTGAATTACTGTGCCATTTACAGTGCCGAAATGCGACAGCCTCCGCTCTCTTCTCCACAATTGCATCAGCCCAATTTCGGCACTGATCTGATGACTGATCTGAGTCCGTGCTCTTCCTCCGGCGCTTTGCTTTTGCCCCCAAATTGGACAGGTGGTACTTTTATTTTCAGTGCCATTTACATTTTTAATTTTGTTTTTTTCCATGTCTCCATTTGAAACCGAAATATGGCACTCGTTGAATCTGAAATGGCTATTATCCCGAGAGCTCTTATCCAAGGCCTAGAGAATTTCAGATCTTTTTCTTCAATCTCGGCTTATTCCTTCCCGTCATTAGGGGGTGATGCCGATGGCGTCGTTGGCACTACTGCTGGCGGTTCCGACCCGCTGCTTCGCCACATTCGGGCCAATCCATTGGCAGAAATGGCCGAATTGTTCAACTCCATGCACTCTTCCCTCTCCTCCGAGCTGTTCTCCGTCGACCTGATAAGTGCCGAGACGGACTCCGAGTTGGAATGGGTGACGCCCGAAATGATCGCAGCCGGCGCCAATGGGCAGGACAATCGGCACGAGAATTTTTATTCGAATCCCCAGGGCATGCCGTATCACATAATACAGAATTTCATGTCGAAAGTCAGGCGTTTTATCAAAATTGTCTGTAGTTTCTGTACGTATCGTACCCGGATATTTACCGTAATTCCTGCCGCGCCCTCTGCCCATCAGTCGGATTAAGAAATGTTTATTCCGGCTTTTTTTCTCAGGCATTTGGCCTCTTCTGCTGCTGTTACTTCTGATCAGCCAATAGCACAAAATATTCTTTCCTCTGCCGATGAAATGCCTAAAAAGAACGGTGGCACCCATCAACAAATTGCCAAATTTTATAAAGCGGAAAGGGCACGGCAATACTCAGATTTCTCTGAAGTGGAGAGCCAAGACGGCAAATTTTATTGGAAAGGGGCGGCCGTTAGGAAGAGAAGGTGAGAACGGAGAAATCAGTAAAGAGAGAGAGAGAAAGAGAGAGAGAGAGAGAGAGAAAAGTAAGCGAAAGAGCGTGAGAAGGATCAATCATAAAAAAGAGAGAATTGATCAGTGGGTAAATAAAAAGAAAAAATCAGTCGGTAAAACGGTAGCGGTTTCAACTAAGTCAATTAATAAATAGACAGAGTCTGTAAAAAGAGAGCATCTAATCACTATTCATTTGTGAGTTAGTTAAGCAAATTAGGAAAATTCGTGCTGTTCCGCTTCGAAATGGGCCATTGTTGCCGAAGGATTGGCGGAGCAGTGCCAACACATCGACGGCGGGGTCAAGGCTTTCACTGGAGCAAGAAGCGAGTGCACTGGACAAACTCAACTCGGCGGCACGAAGAGTTGACCGAATGCTAAGGGTAAGAAGCGGGGGGGGGGGGGGGGGTGGCACGGACGAATTCGGGCGGCACACAGAAACCAGCGGAAGCGATTGGACTCTTTCGCATTTTTAAAAATTACTGGGTTTTTCTTGGATCGGTACCATGATTTACCGGCTTGCTAGACTCATAGGTTTCGAGACTCACAAATTGCCATTAAAGGAATTGGCCGGGATGAACGACGGACAGTCGGCAGAAGCGGTGAGTGTCAGCGCAGTCGAATGCGTACCGTTTCCGCTTCCTAACGGAGGCGGCGGCGCCAGTGATGGACAACCGCCAGAAACCGCCGAAATAAATGGAGAGGAACAGAAGGAGCCAAAATTGGGGCTGCGATGTCGCGAGGAAAGCGGTGGCATACTGTCGGAGTACGATAACAACAACAACAATTACGGTACTGAGATGGATGTTGGAGGATGGACGACGGAGGAGGAAAAGCAGCAGGGACAACGGGGGAGGAGAAGGGACAGCGGAGACGACGGCACCACCGGTCTTTGGCATGCGAGTTGGGAGAGTCGGCTGGAGATGGTCAGACGGAAACTGATGGTTATGAACAAGCGGCACGGCACCTCTGGGACGACGGGCGGTGGAAGGCGTGGCACGGCGGGAGGGCGCGAAGCGGACCAGCGGCAGGGCGCCATGACGGGCGGAGGGGGCGACGAAGCTGATATTAGCTGTAGTTGTTCGTCAATGGCATCTTCGGTAAGGGAGCGCTAAAGGAGCGAGGGGGGGGGGGGCTAAATTGAGGCAAAACGTCAACAAATGGGAAAATCGGACAAAAGGCCGACAAGATCATTCCGTTGGTCCGAGTTGGTCTTTTTTCCACGTTTTATTTGCCATTGGTTTTTTCACATGACAATCCCCTATTTTAAACAACAGAATGGCTTTTCCTCCACCTTTGGTCAGCACCACATTTTGTCAGCCTCCCACCACCAAAATGCTTCTCAGCTGCCGCTGCTCGGCGATTCCGCGCTTCGCTGGCGGCAGTCTGCCCACTCCATTGGCTACGATAACGGTATCGTATGGCTACGATAACGGTATCGTACACCCCCAGCACTACAGTAGGGATGATGCAGTCATTTTTTGTATTTGACGCTTCGCTGTTGAAGTTTGGTGAGCATTAGTGCTGCTCGAGAGTTGAAATGGAGAGTCGAGACCGAAACCCAAAAAAATAAGGAAAACAAATCGTTCTATTACTCCCCCCCCCCGCCCTCTGGTCAGAGTATGAAATTGCATCTGTACCGGTCTCGTCCTGTTCCTCCTTCACTGGGATGAGTGTTGAGACGGGCGCCGACGAAGACGACGACGGAAGCGGCGAACTTCTCGCAATTCCTTCTCCGTCCGCAATTGCCGCCCCTTTGGCGGGGGCACAACAGAAACAAAGTGTTGGCCAATTCGCCAAATTTATGCCAATCGATTCGGAGGACGGCGGCGACGATGCCAACGAAAGGGAAGGGAAAAGTGAAGAGGGACAAATGGCCAACGGAGGAGGACAAATGGCGGAAGGGGCGTCGCTGAGAAGCCAAATGCTTAGGCTGAGCAAGTAATTTGGCGATATTTTCGTAAAAAGATTTTCCGACAAAAAATAAAATATTTGATGGCATTTTCCCGCAGAGATATCCGTGCCAATTTTGGCGATTTCCCTCTCGCCAATTTCTCCGATGAATTCGACTTGGAGGAGCCAACGAACAGCAGCAGAAGGAACATTTGAATCAAAAAATTCGGGTGTAATTACCAGAAAATGAAATGGACAACCGAAGAAAGAAAATCCAAATTTGTTAGGGCGGAAAATTTTATGGAAATCCAAATTGAGCTAAATGGCCTTTTTTTACCCCCTAATGATCCGAAAATTTTCTCGAGAATTTTATTTAAATGGTAAATTATGTCAAAAGGAAGCAAAAAAGTAGCAAATTTCGTTTTTTTCGGTCGTTTTGCACTAAAAAAATAACATTTTTAAGTTAATTTTTAATTTTTTTTTTTAAACCAATTTAATACCGTATTTAAACATAGAGGAATTTAATGAAATTTTTGCCCTCAGTTTGGAAAAAGTTATTTTTAATATGCAATTTTATGTGCATATTTCGCGATTTTCGGTCCATCTTTTATGCCCACAATTCGCGATTTTATCTTTCTTCATTCGATTTGCCGCCCTATTGTTAATGTAAATGATCTTTAAACGAAGTGCCATTTTATGTACATAGCATACTTTTACATATGTTAAAAACAAAAATATAAATAAGATTAAAAAATTTAAAGAAAAATTTGCAAAAGGTTCAATCGCAAAAGCAAATCCAATTAAAAAATCAAGTAAATGAAATTTTTGTTCAGCATAAAAGTTTTAGGTTATGAGTCGAATAACTTTTTAGGTGTGGGCCAGGGGTGGGGCGCGCACAGAAAAAAACCGCGGCCGCGCATCGCGCATTCAAATTGCCGCGGATCGCGGATCGCGCAATTATTCAAAATTTTACCAAATTTTTAAACAATTTTAATTTTTTTTTTTTGAAAAGAAATAAGCAATTCGTAAATTTCAGCGCATTTGGGACAGAAAATCAGATTTTTAACAATTTTTTTATGCCGCATGTTTCCAAAAAGTTTTGAGAAATGGGTGAGGGGAGAGGGTCCGGCGGTGCCGATAGGCGCCGCCGGAAAATTTTTTTGTAATTTCGTTCTGATTTGTTCACCAAAAAGGGCAATTTTCGCAAATAAAAGCCAAGCGATGACTACTATTTTGCCTTTAAAAATTCTTTTTTTGCGGCGAATTTTTTCAAAAAAACTTTGGGAGATGGACAGGGGCATCCGGCGGTGCCGGTAGGCGCCGCCGGGAAAATTTTTTTAAATTTTTAATGCGATTTGTTAACAGATTTTGTCCAAAAATGGCCAAATTTTTTCTCAATCTTATATTTTCTTCGTAAAATAGTGATATTCTGACATAAAATTTCAAAATTATCTTATTTTTTACATAAACAAATACTTATTTTTTATAATATTAAAATAAAAAACAATCGCTTCGATAAATAATTTTTTTTAATTGGTCCAAAATTGCCGCGGAGTCCCAAATTCCGCGCATCGCGCAAAAAAAAAACCGCGCCCGCGCATTTGATTTGCCGCGGCCGCGACCGCGGATCGCGCAAAAAAAAATGCCGCGAATCGCGGATCGCACATCGCGCATCGCGGCGCGGCCCCAGCCCTGGTGTGGGCTCAACTGGAATGGCACAAAACTGAAATTTTTTGTCCAAAATTCTGTCAAAAAGATTTATATTTGTGGCCAAGGGCGTAGGCAGTGGGGGGGGGGGGGGGGCTGAGGGGCTAAAGCCGCCCCCCCCCCCCCCCCGAAACCCAAAAAAGTAAATTTTCAGTAAATTTTTTGAAATTTTAAGCAATTTTCTTAACAAAATTGAATTTAAATACTCAAAAATTTTCCCGGCGGCGCCTACCGGCACCGCCGGACCCCCATTTTACCATATTTTTGAAAAATGAAACCAAAATGGCAAAATAGTAGTAATTTTGGCGAAAAATTTTGCAAAATACACCCCTAAAAATCGAATTTTGACTTCAGCCCCCTCCGAAGCCAAGGGTCTGGCTACGCCCTTGGACAAAGGGAGGATGTTCTCGATCAGAATATTAATTTAGAAATTCTAAAGTCCTTAAATTCAATTGAGCCAAAATTAATTTATAAATTCGATAGCCCTAAGAATTCTTTATTTATCTTTAAAATTTCATTGTTTCAAAAAAGTTTTGGCCAAAAATCTGACTCAAGATTTTTTGAAATTTTGTGACATTAACATATTGACAATTTTATAAAAAAAATTTCTAAATAAATGTTCTGATAGAGAACACCTAGAGCTATTAAGCCAAGTTGTGAATTTATATGTCTTATATATTTTTGTTTTCCTACAACTTGGCAGTTTTTAAAAAACGCCCATAGTGGGGTATTTAAGAAACGACTTATTGTTAGCACCACTGGGAATGGAACAAAACTGAAATTTTTTGTCCAAAATTCTGTATGGATACGACTCGGAAATACACGACCTTAAAAAAAGACACGATCACATACTAATTTGACAAATTTAATGTTTGTATCCGGGGCCCGTAGAAAAAGAACGAGGTAAGGCTACCCGGGTAAGGTTACCCAGGTAGCCTTACCCAGGTAACCTTACCCCTAGCTGCGGGTAAATTCGTAGTAAATGAATGTTACCCGGTTCTCCATTAGCCAACCCAAGCTGCGGGTAAGGTTACCCGTTACCCGGTTCTTTTTCTGCGGGTAGCATTAAAATTAGTTTTTATTAAATTTAATGGTATTTTTAAATAATAAAATTTATTTGAATTTTTCTATTCATTAACTGACGAAAGGGATCAAACCCATGCAAAAAAAAGTACTAATTTTTAACATTTCATAATTACGTTAAACATAAAAAATTTTAAATAAATTTTATATAAATGGATAGAGCATAGTTAGAAGTATTAATTATCAAAAGAAATTATTTTTGTAACTTTATTTGGAATTTTTAATAAATTTGAAAGGATGGTTACCCTGGTCCAACCCTGGGTAAGAATCTTACCCGCAGCTGAGGGTAAGGTTACCCGTTACCCGATTCTTTTTCTGCGGGTAAAAAGTTACCCGCAGCTGAGGGTTAGGTTACCCGGGTAAGGTTACCCCCAACTCGGGGTTGCTCTTTTACTACGGGTAACGGGTAAGGTTACCCGCAGCTGAGGGTAAGGTTACCCTTACCTCGTTCTTTTTCTACGGGCCCGGGTCTGGGACCCGATCGAGTAATTTTTTTTTCTTATTTGCTAAATCCTTATTCTTTGTATCAATTGAAAGTTTTAAAAATTTCTGGCTAAAAGCAACAGACAAAAAATTTGATCAGACTGCTCCTTCATGGTAATCGGCCACCCCCAAAAGATGGTTTAATAGGAAAAATTCAACAAAAAAAAAACCCTAGAGGACGGGGTCTCTCTTTCTTCCCCCCGCCCCTTCTCTCTATATCCCTCTCTCTCTCTTCTCTTTCCCCCGTTCTCTCTCTCTCTCTTCCCTCTCCCCCCCCCCTTTCTCTTTCTCTCTTCCCTTTCCCCCATTCTCTATCTATTTCTCCCCCCCCCCCCTTTCTCTCTATCTCCATTTCTTTCTCTTCCCTCTCCCCCGTTCTCTCTATCTCTCTCTTCCCTCTCCCACCTTTCTCTCTATCTCTCTCTCTATCTATCCTTCTCTCTACCCACGGCGCTATGTCTCTCTTTCGCTTTCCTCTCTCTCTTTCTTTCTATCTAGCAATTTCATTTTTAATGGATATTATTGAACAGAAAAAGCAATTTTTGAATCGATAAAAATAAAACAGATAGCAATAGGAGCAGCTTGCAAGAGAAATTGAAGGGCAGCGAGCATATTGTATTTGTGTTGGGATTATATTATGGAGGGACGAGAATGGCGAGACTAATTGACAGACAGAGAGAGAGAGAGAGAGAGAGAGAGTGTGGGGGGAGAAATGAGGGAGAGAAAGAAAAAGAGAATAAGGGAGAGGGAGCGAGGAGGAAAGAGAGAGATATAGATAATAAGGGGGAGGGAGTGAGAAAGAGAGAGAGATAGGGAGAGAGAGTGAGAGAGAGAGAAAGGGGAGAAAGGAAAGAAAGAGATAGAGAAAGAGAGAAGACGGCTGGCGGCGCAATGAATGGGAAGGTTCGATTAGTGTTTTACCCGGGAATTGAGCAAAAAAAAAATTTTTTTTGGTCGAGATTGTGCTTATTCGACCGAAATGACGAAACTATCGCATGGAGAAAAACAAGAAAAAAATTTTCCAATTTGTGGTTTTACCAAGAACAAATAAATTTTTTTCAGATTTGGCGAAATGAATATTCAAACGTCAAAAAATTAAAAATATGCAAATTCAATTGGAATTCGAGGAAAATTTTCTCTTAAATAATATTTTAAAATGTTTGATAAATTGGAATAACTATGTCTCTGTTTTATAATTTTAAATATTTTTTTCATTTCGTATTTTAATTGAATTACGGAAATTTCACTTACTCTGTTTCTCTCACCTTTTCCATTTCATCCGATTTCTGTATTATCTCTTTTCACTTCTTCATTCCTTCAATTTCAAGTGCTTGTTTACCCGGTGCTTCGCTGTGAAAAGACTGTGGAAAGTATGGAGAGCGACAGAGAAAGGCGAATGTGTGGGACGATGAATTTGTGGTGAGTGTACGCCGAATGGCGTACGCTGTTGGGGCCCATCCGTATAAAAAGGGCGCACTGCCCTCACAAAATCCCCAGTGTGGTGTTCAGTCCGCTCGCCAGCAGAGCAGCAGCAAGAGAAAGGGAAGGGGAACTCTGATGAGAGTTCTCTCATCTTTCTGCTGCTGGCGATGGTCTGAGCAAAAAGTGTTTTGGTCGGTGTTGTGTTGCTGAGGGGGGAAGTGGAGAAAGGGGACGAGGAGGAGGACGAAGAGAAGGACCAACGGCGACGACAACCCGTGACCACTCTCTCGGCACTGCTCTCGCTTCTCTCATTCTCCCACACTCTCTCGGCACTGCTCTCGCTTCTCTCATTCTCCCACACTCTCTCGGCACTGCTCTCATTATCCCACACTCTCTCGGCACTGCTCTCATTCTCCCACACTCTCTCGGCACTGCTCTCATTCTCCCACACTCTCTCGGCACTGCTCTCGCTTCTCATTATCCCACTCTCTCGGCACTGCTCTCGCTTCTCATTATCCCACTCTCTCGGCACGGCTCTCGCTTCTCTCATTATCCCACTCTCTCGGCACGGCTCTCGCTTCTCTCATTATCCCACTCTCTCGGCACGGCTCTCGCTTCCTTCATTCATCCACTCACTCTTCTTTGTCTCGCTTCTTTCATTCATCCACGCCCTCTTCTTTGTTTCACTTCTTTCATTCATCCACTCTCTTGTCACTTCTCTCTTCCACTCTCATCGTGGTTTCGCTTCTCTCGCATTCATCCACTCTCTCATCATTGCTCTTTCTTCTCTCATTTTTCTTTACTCTCTCTGCGACCTCTTTCTCTCAATGAGCCCTGAAAGGGTCATTGGTGGTCTCTCTCAATAGGCTTACTGTATGTACCTCATTCTTTGGTTCTTTTATGGCTAATTAACTTTAATTGGTGCAACATATTAAACGATCGAGTTGATTGAAGAGGCCAATGTATAGGAATGATTGAAAGTGATAGTTCAAATTTCTCGAAATTTACATTTTTTTTATCGTTTTCAATCAAAAAGTAATTACCGTGTTTAACTAGCCCCCGGGGGCTCTATTGTTCAATCCCCCTCAGAAAGAGGGGTATAACCGAGTGTAAATACGGTATTTAATTAATTAATTAAATACAGATAAAAAGACTAAATTTGTTTTGCGTTCCTTTGAATATTTTCCCATTGTGTTTCTTTTATACGACCAAAATAATAACAAAATCAGAATCTGATGCCAACAGCCGGGGAAATTGAGGAGAAGGTGACGAAGACGAACATTGAAGAAGCAAAGGAAGAAAAAGGGAGAAAAGGAACGATTAGAGGGGGAGGAAGAAGAAGCAAACGAAGGCGATGCCAACGCAACCGAACTGCTTCATGTTCATCGGAAAAGGAAAAGCAAACGCAGCAATTCGATGGCATTGGCGGTGCCACTCCGTTGCGACAAAAGCGGCACTTTCTTCCAGCGGCGGCGGACAGTTGCGGCAAAGCGACAAAAGTGTGGCACGGCGAAAAGCAGCGAGTGAAAATGGCACGCGTGGAAACGGCGGCGGAAGGGGGCGGCGGAGACAGCGACGGCACAATGGCAGGCGGAAGAACACTGAACAGCAGCAGGTGGAAATGGGAGGAGGCGTAATTTGGGCTCTATTGTAATTTACACGATCATAAAAGAATTTGCCAAATTTAATGCAAGCCGTAATTTGTTCTTTTTAAAGATGGCGATGGGCCACAAGGCCCATTTTATTTTTTGTTAGAATAATTTTTCCTATGGGCTAAAAATTGCATTGAAATATTTTTGAGTAGTAAGTCACAAGTTTCGCTTTAATTTTTCTTATACCTTCGTCTTTTGGAAATAATCTTTAGTTAAAAATAAATATTTAAAATACAATACGAATATATTTAAAAATTACCGTAATTATTCTAACGATGCAATTACTATTTTTGGGGAACAAGGGGAGGGTTTGGCGGTGCCGATAGGCGACGCCGGGAAAAAATTTCGTGTAATGTAGGTCGTCTTGGGGGGTATCAACACGGAAATCAAAAAAATTTTCAACAAAAATACTATTTTTCCTTTAAAATTTTCGGGTGCGCGGGGGAGGGGGTACGTACCACACGTATTCCCGCCCCTGGGACTGTCCCTAGGTCCAGGCCACAAGACACTTTTTAGCCGCCTGAATTTTTCCTGACCTAAATTTAAAAAAAAAATTTTTTTATTCAAATTATTTTCATTTTTCAATATTAATAGACGGTGAAATTAAAAGGAAATAGCGCATTAAATGTGAGGCGAAACAATCAATTCTCTTCCGTCTCTTCCTTTCTATTTTCAAAATTTCTCGCCTAAACTCTCATTGCTTTTAGGCACAGAAAGGGTTAGACACCACCACCAACTCCGTTTCTCTTCCTTTGTCTGCTCCTCGCTACCTTTTCCTTCGTTTCATTTCACAATTCTTTTCAACTTCCATTAGCAAAATCGTTCCCTACTAATAAATTGATTTGAAATTTCTTATGACCAAAAACAAAAATATGACTTGTTGCAAGAAAATTTCCAAATCTCAAGCGAATTTTGGGAATTTTCTTCGCAAGCAAAGGCGTCGGTTTGAAACAAACCGCGAAACCACCGCCCAATTTGTTCCGTTTAAAAAGCGAAGCAATAAAAACACGTCAAAATCGAATGCTTTCAGTGGCATTTCTGCGCGCCACCATCAGACGCAGTCGCGCAACGCGCTCAAACCGCGGGCACCAAACAACACAACCTCTTTCTTGATGAGCGATTTGGAGAAGCGGCAACAGCATGAGGAAGATGATCCGCAGCAGCACACGGACGCACTTGGCCAAGTCGCGGGGACGCAGCGAGGCCAAAAAGTGTTGGGGAGCAAGGAGGTTGGGGGTGCCACCAATGGTGGTCATCATCTAACGACGCCAATGATGGCAGGCGGAGGCGCACTGCTTGCGGAGGGCGGCGACGGCACGGACATTGAGGAGCAAAGGGACGCCGACTTCGAGGAGTGCCTTTTCTCCACTTCCATCGAACGGATTGAAAGGCTATCGCGCGAAGAGGTGCGCCAAAACCAAGGAAAAGGATTAATTCAGGGGGGGAGATAAATTGACAACGATGACATTCGTCGGCAATAATCTAATTGTTCAGGTTAATCGGGAGTTGCTGCTCGCAGACCGCGACAACCGAATGCTGAAGCAACGAGTTACGCTTCTAAGAGACAATTACCAGCAAATCCAAGAAGAAAATCGAAAACTGAAGAGCCTTTTGAACGACAACGGAATGAATTCTCTATGAGAAATGGACAAAAATTGAATGATTGATTGATCTTTTTTTTGCATTGAACAGAATACTTAAACAAAACAATAAAATTGAAAATCACCAATAAAATATTAAAATTCAAATCGAAGTCCATCAATCTCGCTGGGTCGGCTTGGTGCACGCTTTGTTCATTTCCTTGCTCAATTCCCTCGCATATCTCAAAGTCAGTTCACAACATTTTTGGACCTATATTGGAAGAAAAAAAAACATTGCAAATAAAAACAGAGAATTTGAAAGGACACTTTTCTGACCCGTGTTGAGTTTATCCTCAGATTTCCACACTGATGCATCAGGCAAATTTCGTCCCGGTGATTCGCCCCTATGGTCAACGAGCCCTCAATAAGTGAAGATTCCTCCAGCGTTGGGTCCACCATTGGCTCATCAATTCCACTGATGAACCCGAATGTGATGGTCGCGGGTTTGTAGTACAGAGTGAGCGGGACGAGAGCCTTCTCATAGGCGGAATGCTAAATAACAAACGCTTATACATAGCCGGGCGAAATTTTGGGAAAAATATAGCAAAAAATGTAAAGACTATTATTTTTCACTGACCGATTTGAGTTTTTTGGTGACAGCATTGTACGTCACGTCATTTCGTTTGAAACCCATCAGAGCAGTGGAAACTGCCAAAGTGCAAGCGTCGAACAGACCTCCGTCATAGTCGAGCACTTTTATTGTGCATCGGATGTCAAAAACGTATCTAAAAGGGCAAGCTATCTGAAGTACGAAAGCCATACAGATAGGTATTTGACAAACTTGTCAATTTCAATGCACAGCGTTTCGAAGTCAATGCAGTAAGTGTCCCGGTAAAGGGACTCCAACATGCTCAGACACTGTTCCACTTCGCTGTCCGAGGAGGCGGACGCGTCGACCGCCGAAGGATGTGCCATCGGCAGAAAGTCGAGCGAAAATGAAATGGAACCCGAGCCCGGCTTCTTCCGTGGCGCAGTGATTTCTGCTTCCAAGGAACAAATTACTCTAAAAAGGAAACTCAATTATATATTATGGACATTTTAAAAATGTTAAATTGGTCCATAAAAACAGGCAAGGACCAAAAATTACGGGATTTAGAACCATCGACACACCTTGTACTGTCCAAATGCACGGCGCTTAAATTTGTCCGTGGATCAAAAGTCACTTTCACCGATCTAAGGTCTTCCCACGCTCGTCCATCAATTCTCTGAGAACTTTGTCTTTAATTTTTTAATTCAATGAAAAGATTGAAAGACAAACTTTTTTGTTTTGGAAAAGACGAAGAAGAAAAGCACTGTTCGGATTAGATTTGCAATCTTTTGAACGCATTTTTTCTACAAAAAAGTCAAATAAAATAGAAAATAAAAGCAAAATATAATGATAAAAAATGAAATTTGTTTAATTTGCTGGAGTTGGATAGTTCCAATTTTAATTATAGACACTGTAACAAGGAAAAAAACAATGGGCAAAAATGTGGTTCAAAAATGATCGCAAGTCGCTATTTCGAAGTGGCAAGTTGCACTTTCTTCTGCAGAGCTGCCACAATCGTTTGACGCGCCTGTTGCTTTTCCGGAATTATTTTACGGCTTATCGTCTCAACTTGCGATTCCAAAAAGGCATATTTCCTGAATTTGTTATTTAACTAAAGGAAAGAAAAAATTTCCCAGAAAATTATTCACCGTTTAAAATATTCTGATGATTGCTGACGGTTCATCTCAACAAAATACCCGGTGCCAATTTCAACCAAATATTTGTCCGGATCAGTCATTTTGGCTCTGACATAAACCTGTATTTGGAAATAATGACAAATAAAATTCAAAAATATAAAATAGGTACCGATTCTGAGAGCGGAACCAGCGCTGATTTGTTTAATTCCTTCGGACTGATGGAATCCAACGTCGCCTGACATCGGCCGAATTTTGCGGCGACATTTCTCAACTCGTTCAGTGAATCATTGAAGAATGCTAATTCTGCGTCGAATTGTTGCTGCAAAACGGACAATTCATCGATGGAAAGTGAACTGATGTCGATGACCATCGGTTTTGCGGACGTTGCTGGCACCGACATAATTAATACTGTTGTTCTCTTATACCAAAAAATAAATTTTGAACTTTACCTAAACGATTTTGCTCAAACTTTGTCGGAAGACTGTGGCTAGGTGGTGCCAAAATAAAATATAAACATAATGCCAACAAAATAAATTTTAAAAATTCCGGATTTTGGTTTGGCTTATTCATTTAGCTCTTGACCTAAAACCATCACGGTTTCTTTCTTAATTAATGCTTTTCGTGTCTTTTTCATATGCTTTAAATTCGATTAGATTGGTTAACTGCTAATGACTCATTTTCTCTTTATTTTTATTGCCTTTAAGATCTTAAATTATTTCATGACAATTTCCGAAAGGATTAATTCCTTTGGTGCTAATTCGTTGCTTCTCCCCGTCGTTTTATGGGGTCCAAAAGCGCCGAAGAGCCGAATTGTGCGCATTTCATCGGTCCAAAATGGGCGCATTATTTTAACGGGTAGCATTGATGGTCAACTGATGCAATGGGTGGTCGACGAGGCACTCGGCTGGATCCAACCGCAGATGGTCCTTTTGGCACATGGTGATGACGGCATTTTGGGAGATTTTCATGAAATTTGGCACTCATTATTTTTCTTTTAATTTATTTTATTTTTTGTTTAGAGAGTGCAATCAGCTGCATTTCTCCAATTTGCCTATCAAACACATCGTATGTTTTTTTTTAAATTTGTAATGAAAATTCCAATTCTTTTCGTTCAATTAATTCGAATTCAATAATAAGTTCTCCCGCATGCAAGTAAAAACCGACTTCCAGGAAGTTTGTTACCTGCTCTGAAGATGGCACTGTTTGTCTTTGGGATTCAATCGATGGGCGAGTGATTGACAGTGTCAAGTCGAACTTCATACATCGAACAATCAAGCCTTATGTACGAGTTACGGCGCTACTTGCAAATCGGTGCCTTGTGAATTTTTGTAAAAACCAAAGAAAGGGAGGACCCTTTGGTTACGAAGATTTTTTTTGTAAAACAATAAATTTGAATTTTCTACTTTTGGTTCTAATTCGGGTTAGGGATTATGAATGGTTAAAACCAACAACATTAGTGAACAAGTTTTCACGACTAGGCATTATCTTTCAAGAAAAATTTCCAAACCAAAAGGCCCCCCCCCTTTAAGTTTTTAATAAAATTCAAACACCAATTTGCAAGTAATATCGGTTTTTTTTTTTCATAAAAGCACATTTAAATTAAAAACTGTCATTTTAGACACTGAAAAATGGAGCCCAAAATGTGCTGTTTTGCATTGGCGACTATGCCGATGTCATTGTTTTGCATCCCTACGATCTCAACGTTCTGTTCACATTGGGCTCCAAAATTGAGCCCGAATGGACCGCTTCCATTGCCTTGGCAACTCCGATGGGTTGGCCATAAATTTTGCTAATTTAAAATAAGGGGGAATAAAAAAGATTCGAATTTTAAGTTTTTTTTTTCGCCACTCACAAAAATTATTTTTTCAGATGTCTTGGTTGGCACTTCGCTGTCCGGCATTGTCAAGCTGTGGTCCCTGCACAATGTTGACCCCAAAGACAGTGGGGCGAGTGTTTCGTTTGAGTGCGAGTCGAAAGTGTTGGCCACTGGGGCGGACGGCGTGAAAAGCATCGTTTGTTCGCCGAAAAATCTCCGCATGATGCTGATTGTGTGTGGCAATTCATGGCAGGTACACACTGCCGTTGTGGACAGTCTTGGGAAAATTTGGTCTTAAATTTATGACAATTGTGCCTTTTATCTCAAATTTGCATTTGGTCTTGGATTTTAATTTTCTTGCCACAAATTGCGAGTTTTCAAATCTGATGAGAAAATTCGGAATGGATCGAACTTTTCGAATTTATGAGCCCCGTTTTGTTATAGATAATTGACCCGAGTACTTTGGACCAGCTGATTGTGTCGGAATGTGCCATTGAGGCGCTGGACGGTGTCATTGTCGACATTGACAAAGTGGCCATTGCGTTTGCCGACTCCACAATTGTGTTGTTCCAATTGCCACGAAAGTAGGGAGGGCCCTTTTAGTAAAAAATAATAATTGAAAAATTTGAAATTTATGCCAACATTTTTTGCACACTTAGAAAACTTTGTGGCAGGCAAATTCGCGAAAAATTTGGCGAAAATCCGACCAATGTGTTCAACATTGAGCAGGCATTTGTTTTTGCACTGTTAAAAGGGACCCTTTCAACGCCGTTAAAGGTAAATGTTTTTCGTAAATTGATGGAATTTTTTCGTTTTTTCAGCCTTCACTTACGCCCGTCCAATTTTTCTTCGATGAGTCGCGAAACAGTGACAAAAAAGTGGTGGTCGCCTACCGAGTTGATGAGCAAGGCGCGATCAGCATGTGGCACATTCCGAACAACTTGGACTTTTTGGTCAACGAATTCATTCGCCATCGGAGACCAATCGGTGAGTGCCATTTGTGACCAAGACAAGGATTTACTTTGCTTTTATTTCTCGATGTATGCTTAAAAAATTTTTCAAGAAAAATGACATATTTTTTTGAAAATTGGCACAATTTTCTTCTCATATTTCATTAAAATTTTCAAAAAAATTCTCCTGCGGGATCGCATTTACCGTTTTTTTTTTTTGAAAAATTGACTCAAAATAGCAGAATTTATCATTTTTTGGCGCAAACATCTACAAATTTCTGTTTTCGCCCCGGTGCTCAAAATTTTGAAAAATAACACTGGAAAAAAAATTTCGACCCGAAGAGAAAAAAAGAGAACTTACTTTGATTTTCTCCTCTCCGAAATTCCTGGTCCACCCATAAATTTACTCTCATGCTTCTCTACTCATTTCGCCCATTTATTCAGTTTATGAGCCGACCATCAAACAACACATTTCCGAGGCGTGGGCTCGTCTCGTGCCGCCTCCACCGACATTGGTCGACACTGAGGTGGATTTATTGTTGTACATTATCAATTTTATATGTTGCCATTTGAGTGTTTCAGGATGATGAACGTATCGTAACGGCGACAATTTATGTGGGCACTCAGGGCAAACTGTTCCATGGGCGTGACGACGGCTCAATAATGGTTTCGTTTTGATGGATAAATGCTGTATTTCAATTAGTAAATCATAATTTTGGAAGGAGGACCATTTACATTAATAATAACCGACTTTATTGCCCCCTTTTCCACTTTAAGATGATGAATGCATGTCATGCGATTATGGCACAACTTTTGGAAGGCTTTTCCGACGGTTTGTTGTGTCTTATGTCTTCCGTTTTTATACAATTTTTATTTGGCTTTTTCTCAGATTGCGCTCCCTTCCGTTTGCTGTCCGATGGCCATTCCGCCCGTGTCATTTGCTTTTCATATCCCTTCGCGGACAGTGCCCGTTACGACCCCAACCTGCTGTTGTCCGGCGGTGCCGACTTTGCCGTTTGCGTGTGGAACATCACAACCGGAGAGCGCATGCACCGTTTCTGTTGCCAGGGCGGCCCAATCCGACGCTTCCTCATCCCACCCCCAAATTGCAGTGTCCGTTTTCTTTCGGGTTTTCGGGTGCCACGACGGCGAGTGCCGGATTTTTGAGATTTTGGATTTTAGAGGAAGTGGAAAATTTTTCGGGAAAAATTCCCGCTGAATGCTTGCTTTGCTTGTAAATTCCATTCTCCCCCCCCCCCCTTTTTAGACGCGGGTGCTCCACTCGGTTTGTGCCATTGCTGATGACAATTCGGCAGCTCTGCTCAGCCTCAAAGAGTTGAAGTGCATTCTGTTGGCCAGTCGTCAACAGTTCCCAATTGTCGACGTCCGCTGGCGACCGTTGGATGACTTTTTGTTGCTCCGCTGTGAGGACAGCTCAGTTTATGTGTGGCAAATTGAGACAGGTGAGTGCGCATTATTTATTTGTCATTTCAATTGAGCATTTGTCATCATTTTGGAACATTCAAATTTGTTTACTTTTTTATGGTTTTGAGCCAAAAAAGTGTCCACTTTGGCACTGTCAATTTCAATTTGCCTAATTTTTGATCATGAAAATCAACTTGGAACGGACTAAATTTCCTGTGTTTACTCTTCGGAGCAGGTCGTTTTCCACCACATCGTTTCCCTCTTGAAAATTTTAAAAAATTTTCAATAAAAAAAACTTTCTTTTTATAAAAAAAATTCCAAAAAGATTTAATTGAAAATTTTTAACGGTTTTTTGGAAATTTTTTGAAATAACTTGGTAATTCATCTTAAAATTTTGGAAAAACATTAGTAAAATATTTTCAACTCTGTCCATTTTCTGAACCTCGTCTTTCCAAATGTTCAGCAAATCTCGACCGAATTGTTGCCGGACTGACCACCGATGAGGTGAATCATTTTGCCAAAATAAACTGCTGGACATTAATTCTGATTAGGTAATGGACGCGACTGGTGAACAACAATTAGTGGCCATTAGTGCGGAGAACGGCGACGACGCCGTTGAAAATGGGCAGCAACAAATGCTCGCCGGTGCCACGTCCCAAACCGTGCAAATGCTCAGGGCGCTGAAACAGCACAGAAACATCGCTGCGGTAATTTACGGCGAAGAGACCGGACAATTACTTAACCAGAAACAATTGAATTTATTGGCTACTAAATTCCAAGGCTTGGTACCGATTTAAAATTGGATGTGTAAATGAAAATCAAAAACAATGGGATACAATGGGTCCCCCGAACCTTTGCCTGATAAAATCCGTTTGAAAATGAAACATTTATTTGTTAGTTAAGACATACATATTCAAGGGGTGTCTCAAGGCACCTCCCGCCCCGGTTGGGGTGGGTCGTAGCGAAGCGGAAAAAGGGAAATTTCTGAATAATTCAGCTAATTTTTAGCATAATAAATTAAAAAATGTAAAATCTTTCCCGGCGGCGCCTATTGGCACGGTCGCCGCCTCCATGTTCGCAAGTTTTTTAGAAAAAATGCGCCGCAAAAAAGCGTGCGAATAGGCAAGAAAAAAGGTCGCCCTCATGAGACACCCCCCCCCGTCTCAATCGTCCGTCGTATGTCCCTTTCACTGAGATACTCCTTGTACATGTATGGCTTATGGGGTTGAGGTTTGTTCCGTCCGGTCTCTGTGTGGTTTTCCTCCTCCCTTCCTTTTGCTTATCTCCCACCAATCTGCACAGAGTGGTGGTGGTGGTGTTATTTTACCGTGTTGCTCCTCTCAAGCAGTGGCAACACCTCCTCGGCATCCGTCGTGTGGTGCCGATGAAAATGGCGAGGAGGTGGTGCCCCATTTTGTTGTGTCGTGTGTTGTGCTGCATGTTACAAATACAGTAGCTTTTAAAAAACAAATTTTTTTTTTCCATTTGGTTCTCAGTATCTTGCCTTAATCACTGTTTACTTACTTATGTGGCAATTAACTAAAATCATGGCCAAATGCCCTAGTTTTGTTTATTTCATTACCGTTTTTTTCACCCATAGCGAATTCTGTTTTATTTGGGCAATATTATTTAAATTTAATTTTTTCAGTTGGGCAAAATTGCCGGCGCCCCTTTCTTTGATGCAAAGAATGCTTCCGCTTCTGCCAATGCTCTTGCTGATCATCTTTCCGCTTCCGTGGAATTGCTTATTCGTTTGTCGCCTCCGATGGAAGTTTTGCACTTGCGCAACTGTTCCGACAAGGCCCATTTGGTCCTCTTCAACATCGATTCTCTGATCAGTAATATTTTCTTCCTATGGTTGGCGCTTTAAAAATTAAATGTTAAAAAAAGTATAAAAAATGAATTTTTTATTGTCACTAAAATAAAGGCTTTTGTGACGGCTCGTTCATGAAAAAAAGCATCAAACTTTGATGAAAAGAAACACTGAATTAGCTTTTGTGTTTTTAACTCTGAATTTTTTTCCGTTTTCTCTTTATTTTGCCTTCCTTTTTCTCCTTCCTCCTTTGAATTAGTTTTTTGTCTTTTAGCCGGTCTTCTCCTGCTCGACTATGAGCTCTGTGCCACCGAGTCGGAGGATGGCGGTGCCAATTTCGCTGCCACTGTGCCGCCGCTGCCGCCAAACATTGAGTGTCTCTCAGGCGCCGGCACTGACAGCGGGCGGGCACTGCTCAACACATTGATCAGCCGACGAATTGCTGCCGCTTCTTCGCCGTTGCACCACCACCCCCATCAGCAGGACAACGGCATCGCTGCCGATCATTGCCATCCCCATTTTGATGGCGGCGGCGCCTTTCCCTCCGGCCTCGTCTCCGCTGCAAGAAATGCCGCCGCCTGTGCCAACCCAAGGGCAACCTGCGTTGGTGGTGGTGCTTCGCTGTTGTCCCCAACATTTTTGGTCCAACAACAGTCGTTGTACATGGACACGGCCAAACTGTTGGTCTCCCTGTTGCATGGGTGGGACCTTGACGAGGAGGTGGACAGGGCGTGCATGCACAATTTGAAGTTGTGCCGGCCGAAACTGCCCATCTGTTTTGGCACTATCACCAAAAAGGGTTTGTAATTTGACGGGTCGAAACACCGAAAAATCAAAATTTAATGCCAAAATGTTCACAGGAAATTTGTCACTTTATACGCCCCACTGTTCGGGCAAAATTGCCGCGCTTGACGACTTTTCCTACAAATATTTCTCGCGCAGCATCCATTGGCATGAAAGTCGTGCCCTGACCACGGTATGGCATTTCAGCGACAGTTCAGCATGGCCTGTCACTTACATTTTGTTGTTCATTAAAGGCTCATCTGTTGTCAGTCGTGGCCCTGTCCAACACACTTATGACACTCAAAAGCAAATCCAACCAATTGGCCATCAAAAAGCCGCCTCTCAAGTGAGTAGTGTTCCTCTTCCAGGAGGAGTCTCTACAATTTATTTCACCCACTTTTCACACTAATTTATCCCTTTTTTCATCAGGCGAACATCGTCCATCAAATCCACCGACTTTTTGCCGGAAAATGAGTGTCAACTGATCCGACAGGGCTGGTCCAATGTCGCAGCACTTCACTGTGTGCTGCTCCCTGAACTGATCAGACCGAGCGATGCCTACGCAACACCGCGCATCGATTTGTTGGCAAGAAAGTCATTTTTTGGGGATAATGGGGACGGTCGGACGGACCCTAAATTTTTTAAAGCCATAAAGAGTATTTTAAGTCCCATCGAGACTCGGATTTGATCAATAAATCCATTTTTCATCGACAGCAAGCCCAAAATCTCACTCCCCTTTCTTTTTGCAGGTGGCAAGACAATTGCATTGAGATAAGAGACGCAGCGCAAGCACTGCTCATCCGCGAACTGACGCGGATGGGAGGCGATGGTGGGGCCTCGCGAACTCGTTAATTCCCCTGAATTTCATTGGTTCAGGTCGACGTCGGCTGATCGAGCGGTGGTCCAACTTTTTACCCACCCTTTTGGACCCGTCCATCTCCATTTTTGGGACCCATTTTGGCGGTGCTGGGACCACGTCGCAGTTGTCCACAATTACATCTGGTGCTTGTGCTGTTGCTGCTCATCACTCCCACGGCAACAATACCACCAACAACATCGGCACTCTGCAGGACAACCACCACCAACACCATGTCGCTTTTGTTGAGGAAAAGCCGTCACCTGTGATGTTGAAAACGACGACGGGTCATCAGCATCATCACCTCCACCACCATTTGTCCGCAACCGGCTCTTTTTTCCAAATGGACTCGACGGTCGCTAATTCGTCCAACAGTGTTGCATCGTCGACCGCGAGCAGTACAACGACAACAACGGCAACCGCCGTGACGAAGCTAGCGCCACCGCCTCGTCCCGCTGTGCCGCCAATTCCGCCGCGAACAGTCAGCTCGGGCGCTCTGCCGTCGTTGCTGCCCCCCTCGTCGATGGTTGGCGCTGAATGCGGCGGCGGCGGCGGCGGTGCAACAACCGCAACAGTGGTGGACACCAGCGGAATTGGCAATGACATGCCGAACAACTGCAGGTCCTCGCCGAGGAGTTCACTGACCAGCAACAACAAACACAATCAACATCACCAGCATAAACACTTTAGTGTTAGCCAACAACAGCAGCAGCAGCAGTTGGCTGCTTCCTCCTCCCTGGCGTCGTCATCCGCCGCCCAGTGCAACTCCTCGTCACTCTCTTCGCTGGACGACCCGTACCAACAGTGCGCCTCGTCCACCGCAATTGCAAACAAAGTCTGTGATCAATTTGAAGAAATATTGAAATACAATTTGATAATACCTAATTGAATTCTTTGAAATCTTATAAAAAAAATTTTCTAAGATTTTTTTCTTGAAAAGTTCTGTTTGAATTTTTTTTTTAAAATTCGGCGGCAAGATTTTGGGGTTCACCCAAAAATGTGACCACTCCGTCACTCTCTGTTCTCATCAAAATTCAATTGTTTGCATGAATAATCCATCTCTTTACAGCTCCAAGAGGACCAAATGCTGTTGTGCGGTGGTGTGCACCAAGTGCACAGGAATCAGGCGACCGCCATTGTTCTCCTGGGCGCCATGGGTGCCGAGTTTCCGTCCGATTTGCAGCGGAACACCGACTTGTGCCGTGCCACAGCACTGTCATTGCTCGAGCTGTTGCTGGTGCCCGAATCGCCGCTGCTTCCCGCCAATTCGCCGCTGCGCCGGGCGGCCATCGATTTGCTGGGCCGAGGCTTTGTGCTTTGGCAGCCCCATTTGGACCTGTCCAAAACCATTTTGGGCCTTCTCAATTTGGCATCCGCAGCCGCCGGTGTTGACGAAGAAAAAAGGTCGGTGCTTTTCTATAGATGGTAGTGCTTACAGTTCAATTGTTCAAATATTATAATACACAAATATGGGAGCAACTCGTTTCCTCTCCCCAATAAATTTTTTTAAAGTAAGAATTTAAAAATTTCAAACAAAATTATAAAATTTTTTATAATAAAATAATTCATCATAAAATTTGAAAATCGCCAAAGTTTTTTCATGTTATTTCTTATAAAAACTCAATTTTTTCGGAAAATTTTCCAAGTTTGGCAATTTAAAAAAAAACCGGGTATAAATTAGGTATATGGGGGGGGGGGGTGGATGCATTCAAAAATATTTGAAGGTCCAATCTGTCCCGCTTTTCAGTGACTTTTGCTGCTTCACCACAGAAGCGGATGCGTGCAAAACAGCAAGGCATGCGCTGTCACTGATCGCTTTGTCGAGGTGTGTTTTTTGATTATTAATGCTAAAACTTTAATTCATTTTTGATTCTCATTAAGGCCTCAAGCACTGATCACAACGCTAAGCACAGAGGTAAGTTATTTATTTGGTGGCGTCAGTCAGGGATGGTACGGAATTCCGATTCCCGGAAATTTTTGGGTTTCGGAATGCGTGCCTTCCCGGATGCTGGTGATACGAATGGGCATGACTTATTGTTTCACTCTCGCTCTTATTATCGTCGTCCATTGTTCAGGTTGCCCGTTACAACGCGGTGGCCCAACATCAGACCATCCAACACACCATCCAAAGTCCGTTGATGCGGGCACGGCACGAAGTGCTCCGTTTGCTTGAGCAACTGTCCGACAAACAATACAATTTCGTCGTCGATTTGATCATTCCGGTGCACTTAATTTACAATTTTAGACTCCGTCATTTAACACTTTTTCATTTTTGTCTTTATTCAGGTCGGCGAAGTGCTCGTCCATTGCCTTGACCTTTCGCTGCTGAAGCAACGCTCACTGTTCGAGCTGTTCCCCGCCATTGCCAAGTCGGACACCCACCAAATCCCATCGGCATTTGGCCTTTTCAGATTTTATATGGTCGCCTACTGTCCCAACACACGCAGATTGGCATTTGGTGGCAAAAATGGTGCCATCATTGTGCACGAACTTCGCGCATCGAAGGCACAAGTGAATATCAAAAGCACATCATTTGAATTAGGACACACTCCCTCAATTGTCAGACAGTGCAGGCGCACCGTGCGCCGATCACAGCGTTGGCATTTTCATTGGACGGCAAATATTTGGCCGCCTACGCAGCGCAAGACGCAAAAATCAGTTTTTGGCAGACCCAACAGACCTTTCTGGTAACATTTAACCACCATTATTGTTGAGAATTTACTTTTAAATTTAAATTTTCCCATTTTTAAGGGAATGGGCCAAAGTCAAATTCGCTGTACAAAAAGTGTGCCCGCGCCAGGTATTATTGATTTATTTTTCTTGGTCACCATACACCCATTAACAAAGATTCGAAAGAGAGAGAGAGAACGTGAGAAAGGGAGAGAAAAAAAGATTAAGCGAAAGGTACTTAGGGTGTAACATAAGTTTCCGCACAATTTTTGTTAAAGAATTTTTTTTCGAATATAAATTTAAAAAATCAAAATTATGATTCGAAATATCTGCCATTATTATTGATAATGAGTTTGCTATTTATCAGGCAAGAGATAAATCCCATTAGATAAGTATTTAAGGAGTTAGAATTGATAATGTAAAAATGGTCATTTTCGAGGTAGGTATTTTTGATGGCTGATTTAAAGAAAACGAAAAGAGATACAGAGGCAGAGAAAACGTGAGTAAATAGAGCAAAGTTAGGACTATAAAAAAATAATAAGAAAAAATTTTAATACTTAAAAAATGAATTATTGGGGGGCCGAGTTTAAAAATGGCCTCCAAAAACGGCATTTTTCAAAACCATCAAGTAACAAAATGTTTTAAAAGTGGTTTTGGAAAATCCGAATTTAATTAAACTGGGTAAATTGACCACGCTGAGTCCAAATATGGCCTTAGATTTGGTCTTTGGATTCTCAACAAACCTGTACAGCTCCAACTTCATGCATGGAGTTGGAGCCTTACAAGCGCAGGGTTAAAAGATAGTGCAGTTTTAAGGCCATATTCGGATTCTACTGGTCTAAATTGTACAGAAAACCTTCGTTTTTGTTATACCAGGTTAAGTTTTTGACCATAAAAAATTCGAGAAAAATTAGTGGGCCAATTTTCAATTTTGGCATTTTCGGGAAAAAATACTAAAAAAATTGATCAAGAAAATAAAAAATGAAACGATGGCATGGAATGAAAGAAGACATTCTGACGAACAAAATAAAAAAAGAATTATTAAAATAGCTGCAGAAATTACGGAGTTATGAATTTTTTAATTTGTCAGAAAAAATTTGTGCGGAAACTTATGTTACACCCTAAGTAGAAAGAGGGAGATAGAGAGAAAGAACGAGAGAGAGAGAGAGAGTTGATTTTATCATTTTTTTTGGAATGCATTCTTTCATTATAATAGTATTACTCATTTTTGTGCTTATCACCCGCTAATCATTGCAAGGTGAATTTCCTGTGATCAGTCCGGGCGGCAGTTACCAGCCGTTCCGTGCCCGATTGGTGTGGATCAATTCCAAATCGCTTACACTGATGCTGCCGAATGGGAAGGAAAATCGCTTTACCATATGATAAAAAAATGATGATAGTTTATATTCAATTTTCGGTGTGCCCAATGGGCAACTATTTTTTACGGCCTTTACTTTATTCTGTAATTTCTCATTTATATATATTACTGTGTTTGGTTTGGTTACACAAGACATCGCCTCAGGGCGAGGGACAATTTTGGAGTCTAATTGGTGATTGCTATCAAACTAAATCCCTGGCTCGAGAGTTTTGTCCGACCAAAATTTGCTTTTTGGTCACTAGTTTTGGCACCACCTTTTTTCTTTACCTTTGTTATTGTTTTTGTTGTTCTGTTTGTAGATTTGGTGATGTTTAGCTTTTGTGATGTTCCAATTTTCCCTTTTTGTGTGTTTTTGTCTCTCAATTTGTCCTCCATTTCCCTCTCCGTTGTGCTGCTTAATTATTTTACAATAACAATTCTGCTTTTTTAATTTTTCTTGTCATAATTTTATTTTCTATCTCCCTCCATTCACTTTCTTCGTTGTTATTTATGGTTGTGCCCCTGCCCCCCCCCATTTCCATGCAATTATTTAATTCCGAAAATCCCCGCCCAACTGACTACATCCAACAAGTGTTTGTCGCCCATTTATATGATCTCTTTTGTCTCATCCCTTCCCTGCTGCCCCTCAATGGCACTTTGCGAGATAATCTTCCTCTTTTTCCGAATTTAATTTTCGGTCCAAATTTCGCGAATTCTCGCATTGTTCCTACTTTGTGGTTCCCTTAGTTCATCTGCTGATTCACTTTTGTTCCATATGTAAATATCCATTACACATTAAGCTCGCTCTGCAACATACCTACGTCATCCATTCCACTTAAGAGCCTGTTCATTGATACATTTTATAGTGAGTAAAGTTCGTATCTACAACGAATAAATTTTATACAAAACTCAAAAGTCCATTGAGTCGAAGTGACAAAAAATAATTTGAGCAATTTGGTCGTTTAAAATTGGTATTAAATATCCTGCTCTATCCAATTACCTTATCTCTAATATGCATTTTCCGACTTACAGTTCGGGTTGGTTCCCTTGTGAATATAAATTTTTATTTCGAAAATCTTAACACAAAAATTGAATAAATTTGAAAATAAGGAAAATGACAACAAAAGAAAATTGAAAAATACAAATACCCGTTAAAGGACTAAATTTTGAGTGATTATGCGCCGCTTCTTCAAGAAATTCCTACAATTCGCATTCATTATGTAAGAGGAAAATGAAAATGGCTTCGCAAAATGGCACTTCACTCCGATACATATACCGATTTATTGAATTATAGCCCCCCCCCCCCCCCCCCTCTGAAATAAAGCCAACCCCCCTTTGAGGGGGGTTGAAAAATAAGCCCCCCCCCTGAATTAGAGCCCCCCTCTGAAATAAAGCCGCCCTTTTGAGGGGGGTTGAAAATAGAGCCACCGGGGGCTATATTACAATAAATACGGTATATAACCTATTCTAAGAAATGCCTTTCTACGAATTAGTGACACGTAAAAAGAAGTGAAATTAATAAAAGTGAATTTGTAAGAGATGAATGAATGACCAGCGATTTGAGTCCTCCGATCAGACGGGTTCAATGGCGACGGTGGAGGAGGAGGACGAACTGTTCTGAAATGCAATTATGACACTAATGATGATGAAGCTAATGGACTTGTTGGAAATGAATTGGCTTACCGTCACGCATTTGTCCGCTCTTTCGCCGGGCATTGTTCGCCTTTCTATTCTGAGATTTCGGCCCAAAACATCCAGAAAAGGGAACTCAAATTCATTTTTGGACCTGAAAGGAGAGCACAAAGAAATTAAATGAATCTTGCTAATGACAGGCGAGAATTTTGGTCATGCATTTTATAATTCGATGCAAAAATAATAATTAACGGCGCATTTTGGAAATAAAATTGACTAATCCAAACGGACTTAAAAGTGATTGTGTTCTCCTCCAGCCAAGCAACAACTCCCATCAGCGGGAGAGAGCTGAGCACGGAACGCTTTCGTTCACATTCGGAGTCAATCTCACAAAAGGCGTGGTATAACCTGTGGAAAGTTGAAGAGAAAGCTCCATTTTTGTGCATTGTTTTAAAAACAAAAATTAATTAAATAATAATATACAATTTTTTCTTCTCAAAAATTAAAACCAAAATTTTTAGCCGAAAAATCGGTGCAATAAATTGGGCTAAAAATGGACGAGAAAAACTTACGAAAATATGGCAATTGTAGACAGATAGGCAATGACCACGTCGCAAGTGTAATGGGTCCTGAAAGTGGCAAAAATGGTGGTGAAAAAAGCAATTAATGTATGAAATGCCAATGAAAAGGATGCCATTTTTAGACAAAAAATATCGAATTGCCCATCTAAATCCACACATTCACCTTAAACTGCTCCAAAAGAATTAAACACACGAAAAAATATTTCCAAATAAATTCATTGAAATTCTCAGCCAAATTGTGTTATTTTCCGTGCCATTATCCCATTATTAGCCGATCCCTTGGGTCCGTATTAAGCAAATGATTAGTAAAAGGCACCCCACCTGCTGATCACCATGCATGGGACACCGATCAGTGCAAAAAGACGGGGCAAAAGGCGCAGCAAACGAAAGGCGGACGGAATGTAACGGTCAACAGTCAAAGTGGCGACCATCATGATCAAAGTGTGGCCGGAGAAGAGCAGGTCACCGCAGAGCATCTTTTTGGTGTTGTCCTAGCGCAAAAATGGGAGGGAAATTTCGAAGCGAAAGCAAAGGCCAATTTAAGGGGAAAAATAATGATTAATTAGGTAATTCTGCCACAAAATTGAACGGAGTCGCGGAATCCAGCAAAAATTGACTATTTGGGTTCCAATTAATTTTTTTTAATTTCCGTAATTTTGTGCCAGGGGGGTCTTCATTCGGATGAGATAATTCTTGGTACTTTCCCATTGTATCGCCCCCATAAAAATGTCAAGTTTTAGGCGATAATCAAGAATCTGGCGTCAAAATTGCAAAAATAATCGATTCATGAATCGAATGGCACTGATTTCAGGGCTCTATGATCACTCTTGTCATAAGTTATATCCCAACAAATTTTGTGTTGGAATGGAGCGGATTACTGATTTCTTTTCAAAATAGGCCGGTGATTAGCATTTTGGCCAAACACCGCACACTCGGCACATTTTTTTGGATTTCTAGAAATTAATTATGCTTTACCTTGTCGGGATCATGGCATTTTTAAAAGGGTACGACAAACGCGAAAGTACCCAATTTTCTTTTTCCCCCACGGCTCTTCCACCTGAAATCCGACATGAATTGTCTGCTCCAACGTCCTCTGAATGTACACGCGCAATGTCCGCTGTTCGGGTGCCAAATCCGCGCGGCATTTGGCGCCGTTGTCGCTGTAGCCGGAGGGCAATTGGGTGATTAGCATCATCAAAGTGCGCAGCGAGTACAGACAGGCGGTGATGAACAGCGTACGACGGATGACCAACACGCGGTGTTTGTGCAGGACGAAAAGGAAAATGAGCGACGCGGAGGAAAGACTGACCTGGCAAAAAGAAGGGGGGGGGGGGTGTAATTAGGGGGATAATTAAGTAGGTAATTAAAAATAAATTAAAATAATTATCAATTAAATTCAATTATAAAATCAACAAATGGAATTAAAACAATTTATAAGCATTAAATGAATAATGAAAATAATAAAATAATCAACAAAGCAAAAATTGGACAAAATTAAAATAATACAAAAATAAATCTAAATCATACATGCACAAGGGGTGTCTCAGCCCAAGGGCCATACGACGGACGATTGGGACAGGGGGGGTGTCTCAGGACCGATTTTTCATACGAAGGTCCAATTTTTTCTACAGCGACCTTTTTTTTTTTTTGCTATTCAGACCATTTTTTCTGCCGCCTTTTTTTTTTGCTTTTCAAAAACCTTTTTTCGGCGTGCTTTTTGCAAAAAAAATTTCGGGAACATGGGCCGGCGGTGCCGATAGGCGCCGCCGGGGAAAATTTTGAAAATTCGAGTGCCAATAACGACCCCCCCCCCCCCCCCCTCCACGACGCCCCCCTCCCTTTTTTACAGCCGCCCCCCTTACGACGAACGAGGGGGGGGGGGGGGGTGTCCGAGGCCTCTTACGACGAGGGGGGGGGGGGGGTGTGTCGAGACACCCCTTGTGCATGTATGATCTAAATTAAAAAATAATTAAATAATTCTAAAATAAATTTATTTTAAAAATAATTAAAATTAATTGTAAAAGCAATAAATGGCAATGGTCGAATGGAAATAAATAAAATAAGTCAAACAAAACTTAAACTGGTGAATTAATAAAAAATAAATAAAATTTTATTAATTAGATTCATTAATATGTAATTAAATTATTTAAAATAAATCTGAAATGTCAGTCAGATTTAAATTGAATTCAAATTTTAATTGCTTTTGCCAACCATAAAATCGCCCACGGGGTGTGCCCACGGCTGCTCATCAATGAAAGTGAACACAATGTCCGGGAGAGGTGTTCTGAAAACATTCAAAGCAAATAAGGAAAAACCCTTTTTGAGAAGCAAATGCCAAAGAATCATTCGGCCCCTTAATTAGTTGAAAAAAGCCGCGATCGATAATCTCGGAAAAATTCCCTCAAAAAGAGGAAAGATTTTAAAAAGCCACGATCGAAAATCCCGATTAAAGTCCCTCAAAAAGAGGACAAATTTCCCCGCTTAAAAAGGTAATAATTTTGTGGTTATTTAATTGATGAAATTGGAATAATCGAGCAAAAACTAACCGACCGATGAAGTCATGCACATAGGAAAGAGCTGCCCAATTGGAGAGAGCAGCAACGACGAGAAAAAGGAGGACGAAAGAGAGTTTCTGAGGTTCAAGCGGAATATTTGTCTGTTGGACCATGGAAATGGAGGAGAAGAGAGAAGAGGGAAGAAGAAGCAGCTGAACGGACGGAAGTACGGATAAAGCCAAAGATTGGATAAAACGAGAAGAGAGATAATGGGCAAGGGATTTAATTTATTCGATTTTATTTAATTACCCCAAAAAACCCTTTTCCCACGATGGATTTTGTTAGGTTTTTTGTTGTTTGTGTGTGCCCAATAAACGCAAAAATGAAAAATGACCTTGGAAAAGCAATTACCAACAAAACTCGTGGGGGGAGAAAGAGAGTGAGAAGGGAGCGATTCACAAAATCGAGAATTAAAGTAGAAATAATAAAATAATTTAATTTAATTTAATTAATTTAACAATTAGTGTACGTGGTTTGTGGGAGAGACGCACCAATCGTTTAAAAAAGGGGTGGGGGAAATTTGGTTTTGTTGGTTTTGGGCGATAATTTTGTCCCTCCCCACTAGTGCTGTCCGAGAGTCTCGGTCTCGAGTCTCGACTCGAGAAAAGTCTCGGGTTTTTTTGGTATCGGTCTCGAGTCTCGGTCTCGGGTTTTTAAGTCTCGGTCTCGATTTTCGAGACTCGAGACCGAGACCGAGACTTTTTTACACCCCTAATGATTGGCTTTTTGTAAATTTAAGATTTAGGTATTTTTGGTACCTTTTTTGCTTAATTCACTTGTACATATCCGTTGTCTAGTGGGTTGTGCTCTTGGTTATGTTCGGCATTTTTGCGTTGGATCAGTTCCCCTTCACGTATCTATTTTTTATTCTAATTTTCAAAATTATTCCTTTTTCGGTGGGAATTCAATCACAATTTTAACAATTAAAATCATAAAATAATGTTATTCTTGTACTAAATTTGTTCGCAAATTGCACTAAAAAGTCAAAATTTTCTTCGGCGGCGCCTATCGGCACCCCCGGCCCCCCGGTTCTCCAAGTTTTTTTGGAAAAGCGCCGTAAAAAAGAGCGTTTTTAAAGCGCAAAAATTTGGCAATTTTTGGTGAAATCTGTTACCAAATTTCACTCAAATTTTCAAAATTTTCCCCGGCGGCGCCTATCGGCACCGGCGGAGCTCCAAAATTCCCCTTTTTTAATTGACTAAAAAACCGCGCAAAAAATTGCGTGTTTGGATTGATAATAGTACCTAATTGAGTCAAAATTAAAAAAAAAATTATTAAAATACGCAAAATAAAATTTTTTTCACGATTTTTAAGCGAATAAGAAAATTTTTTGAAAAAAGTCTCGGGTCTCGAGTTTTTTTGGTCTCGGTCTCGGGGTTTTGGGTCTCGGTCTCGAGTCTCGGGGTCTAGTCTCGGTCTCGGGGTCAAGTCTCGGTCTCGGTCTCGAGTCTCGAGTCTCGGGAAATTTTTGGTCTCGGACAGCACTACTCCCCACACAGTTTTTATTTTTAATTTATGCACGCATTGTATTATTATCACATTTTTGTCAAAATTAGGGGAAGAGAAATAAAAAGAATAAATAAAATGAAATGAATTGGAATTGTAATTGGACGAAGAAAAAAAAACGCGGGGAAAGGGAAAAAAAAGGGGGGAAAGGGAGGGAAGTTGAAGACGAAATGGGGAGGAAAAGAAGAGGAAGAGAAGAAGAAGAGGAAGAGAAGAAGAAGAGAAGAAGAAGAGAAAGAAGATTGATTTGGATTGGGGGCAAATTTATGAGAAGAGAAAAGGCGGACGATGCGCTGGGTAATCTGTGGTGAAAACACTTAACATTGCTGTGGCAGAAGGCAAATTCAATTTGTTTGAACACGGACAGTTTGGCGGGGATTACGGAGAGAAAGGGGGAGAGAGGGGGGGGGGGGCAAAAAACATTTAATTATTTTGAGGGAGGGGGGAAGAGTTTTCAATGAGTTTTACGGAAGGTGGGAGGGGGGGGGGAAGAGTTTTCAATGAGTTTTACGGAAGGTGGGAGGGGGGGGGAAGAGTTTTCAATGAGTTTTACGGAAGGTGGGAGGGGGGGGGGGGAAAGAGAGGGGTAAAATTAAAATTTTGGGAGAAGGGGCGGGGAACAGAGAAGAATTAAGCCAGCAAAATATTTTTAAAAAATTGAAATTTAATTAGCAAAAAGTTAGTAAAAAGACGTACCATTCCCAATTCACTCACTTTTCTTTGTCGGTGGATGGAAAAGGGGAGAATTTTTATAAAAAGAAAAATGAGACGGATGTCGGGTCAAAAAAAAAAGGTTGGAGAAAGACGGACGAAGACGGAAGGCGAACATCCAACAAACAAACAATGGCAATGGATGCCGGGGGAATAGGGGGAAATTTGTTCATTTGTTCAATTTGGTTCGTTGTTCGTCTGTCTCTTTCATTTCCCCAATTTTTTTGTGTCTCCGCCGCCGCCAGCGGCGTTTAAAAAAATTCTTTTTGTGTCCCTTAATTTGTAAAATAGAATTAATTTTAATTATACTTTTCAATTTGTTTGCCCTAAAAATGAATAAAATTGGTTGGCAAAAAGCAATTTTTGTTGTAATTCGGGTTCATTGTACAAAAAGGGGAGAAAGAAAAGCACCAGAGCAGCAGTATTATAATATTATTTATTGGATCAAACCCAAAATCAAATGGACAAATCGTCGCCCTTTCCCTCCCCCGCGGCGATGGCCGAATAAAAACGCATAAACAAACAACAAACAATAATTATGTAATTGATTGATCGCTCAGCGACGAATGAAAAATGAATGCTTTTTAGGGGGGGGGGGAAGGGAGAGGGGTCGGTTGTGACATTTTCATTCTCCCCACCACCGTTGCTCATTTTGCTCATTTCCGACTTTGTATAATGATGATCTCCCCAATCATCTTCCCCCCCCCCCCCCCCTTCCGTCGGCTATTACATAAATAAACACTTTTCATTCTCGGCTCGAGTGACTCGAGACTTACCGCCTTCTCTTCCCCCCCCCCCCCCCCCCCCCCCCCCCCCGCTTTGTGTGCTGCTGATTTGTGAGTGAGTGCGGTGTTACGTCAATCATCAAACACACACAAAAGAGATGAAGAAAATAAATGGGGGGGGGGGGAGAAGGAAGGGAAGGGGAAGTTGGGGAGATGGGATATTGGAGGAATAAAATGGTGGATGGATGACGGACGAATTGATGAAATGGGGGGGGGGGGAAGGGAAGGCGGGTGTTATGGGGGAGGGGAGGGAGAAGGCAACTGAAGGGACACAAAGAACGGGGGAAGGGGGGGGGGGAGGGAACACCAAAGGGAAGAGAGAGCATAGGGAGGGGAACAAATTGGGAGCATCGGAAAGACGAAAAAGTTGGAAAGGGGCAAAATGGGAGCACAAAAATGCAAAAAGTGGACACAGATATAAAATTGGATGGGAAATGGGACACAGCGAGGGAAGTGAATGAAAAAAGGGGGGGGGGAGAAAGATGGAAAGTGCCAAAATGGGGGGAAAGATTTTAATTATTTGAAGTGCCATTATTGGACATAAAATTATGGAATCAGGCATCAAATATCAGTTCATTTAGCTAGCAAATTATATTTTTTCCATTATGGCCAAGCAGCATGAGGAGGAACCTTCGTCATCATCGGCAAACATGACGAACAGCTGATGCTGCCGGTGCCGCTGCCTCCGTCACATTTTGCTGTCCCCCCCGGGGGGCTAATTTACTAATTTTGTTTTTTTTCTTCCCTCCGCCCCCTCGGCTTATTCTATTTTTGGAGTGACTCATTCCATCCATTCATTCATTCTCTGTCCCATGGCATTCTTTCGTCGTTCCGTCGACAAAAATAAACAAATCGACGGACGAAAGAGCAAAAAAAGAGGAGAAGTGTTAAGGAAAGCTCAAAAAGCAGAAGCATAAGCAGCACAACCACCGCCAACAGCAGCTCAACAAACCCTTCACACCTCAAAGGGTCCCCCGCCAAATGCGTCATTCATTCGTTTCGTTTCGTTTTGCTTTTTTTTTCGTTTCCTTTGTCCCTTCTTTTTTTTGCCAACAAATCAAAACAAATGGTGGGAATGGAAAAGAGATGGGACGAAAGAATTGTGTGTGATGTGATGAGTAAGCGTCGTTAATGTTCTTTGTTAATTGCGCTCGAATTTCGATGAATGATTTTTTGAGGGGGGGGGGGGAGAGAAAGGGAGGGGAGACGGAAGCGATTGCTTTCCAACTTCGATGAGTCATAGCAATTTCGCGCCAAAATGAGTCATGCCGATGATGATTTGTAACATGGCTTAATCATTTCCTACATTTGTTAATCACTTTGTTGTTCCACTCGCTTCAGTCTCTTTCATTGGCACTTTTTTTCATTAGCATGGCTTTATAAAGTCAGTTTAATAAGCATTTCGCATTTAACACTTTTGGCTTTTCACCCTGCCACTTGCTTTTTGCCTCTATTTCTTTAGCTTTTTCATCATTGGCATTTGTTTAATTGTTTTTCTTTGCTTCAATTAAACTTTCAAAAATTGAATTATTTTGATATATTTTTAATAGATTCAAATGTATAAATAATTAAATAATGTTTTTTCAACATTTCTTCTCCTGTTTTTCATGTTTTTCCCTCCCCTCTCGATCATCCATTCCATTCAATATCATTATCATCCCGTTTGCTCGATCAGCGTTTTTGGTCGACAACGCGGGCGTTACACTGCCCTCCAGCGTCAAGTGCAAGCTGACTAATGACCCGGATGGAGGGGGCGGGGGAGGGATGGCTTTTCGTTTGGTCAGTGTTTTGCTGTGCTCATATTAGCCTGGTGAGATCAACGCTGAACAAGCCTCTGATCAGTCTTGATCAATTCTCTTGGTCACTTTTCCTCCATTTCTCTGCTAACTCTGTCCCCCGTTGACTTGGGAATGCTTTCGACTGTCTTTCGCCGTCTCGCCTCCACTGGTCCAACTCCAACTTTGTTTCTGCTGCTCGTCTCCGTCTTTTTCCTCTGCTTTTTCCGTGTTTTAATTGCTGAAAAAGGTCACATTTTACCCAATGAAAAATGCCTGTATAATTTCTGAGCATTGGCCAAAATGAAAATGATGATCAAGGCAATGGCAATGGAAGGGACGGCACAATTCGCCGGAGAAGCACAGGGGAGGAGCAGCAACAGACGACAGGGGACGAAGCATTGGACACCGCACCGGTTAAAAGGGGGGGGGGGGAGGGGGAGGCGAAGGGGACACGGCACGGAGTCAGAGGCCGACGAGCATTTTTATCATTAACATGGGCCCAATTATCTTGATCTAGGGGATTCTTGGCTTAAATTGTATTGTCCGTTGGTCACTTTGCCCAATTATCGGAGCAATTCAAATGATTATCCCAACATTTTGTTTATACGCTGGTCTCACATTATGGGTCAAGCTTAATTTTAGACAAAATGACTCAAAAGCCAATTTACGAAATTTACGCAATTTTTTGTGCGTTAATTCAAAATTAATACTGATTGGTGCTTTTTTTTTGTAGAGATAGTACGCCAAAGTGAGAGAAATTACAACGAAAAAGAAACGACAAGATAATACTAAGCTTTTCTCTGCACAGTGGAGTTGGTTGACCCATAGTGACCCATTAATTTGCCAACCCATTAGCCCATAATTATTTTTTTAATCAAAATCTGATCTTTTGAAATTCCCTCCCCATTCGATTAAACTCTGATAAAACTTCATAATCAAATTTCGCTTTTTAGCCTGATGTGGCGGTCCCGCAATTTTCGTCGGAAGAGGACGGACAAACGAAAATTTCGGACGAATTTTTGCGCCAACTCAGCGCCCAGCAGGTGGCCGACCGCCGGGCGCGCCTCCACCGGGGCGGCAACAATTTGCGGAGGCCCGTCGATTTTGAAGAGGCGCTCAAAATGACAGTGCCATACCAAACGAAGAAAAAACTGTGACGACAGATTCGGACGGTGTTTGATCAGTTTATTATTACTCGTGCAAAAAGGACAAAAGACACGCGAGGGAACAGTGAGTGATCTGTCCGATCGGTGATCAATGAAATTGGGAAAAAAGTGAATGGACGGAGTGATTCGAATTGAAAAAGAGGGGGAAAGATCGGACCAAGCGATCGGATATTGGGGAAAAGTAACAAAAGCGGTGAGGAATTTGGGCAGAGAAACTGAAAAATGGGTCGGACTGAGTGATCAGAATTGACACTGATTGAGCCAAGTGATTGGAACAAATTAAATTAGGATGGGCTAAGTAATTAAGGAATAGAGGGTCATTTGTACACACATAAATGATTTGACCGGGTGATTAGAATTTAATGAAAATAAATTTTGGTAAAAAAGAACGGGCCATTGATTTGGAATAGAATATTTGTATACATTAAGTGATTTGTACCTCCGTTTTCTGTGATCAATCAAAATTTTGTTTACGATTATGAAAATGACCCGTATGATCGATCGATCGTTCTTTTCATAATTTGTTTCTTCTGTGTACAATGATCAGTCAGCTGTTGACTACAGTTGGGTTGATTGGTTTCGTTGATCAGTCATCAGAGGCGAAGCCGTGCCATCGCCGCTGTGCCGCGTTTGTCCAAATCGGCGCTGGTAATTTGGCGCAACAGTGTCTCATTGAACGACACATTGGTCAGCAAAAGGATGGCACGGTCGATCACTTTGACCTTTTTTCGGACAATAAATTGGCAACGGACAGAGAGAAAAGGCACATAAATGATGGACGACAGTTAAGCGGACCGGAAACTGATCGGAGAGTTTCTTACAGATCAGTCAAAACTCCTAACTAATTTTAATCACCTCCGACGAGGGGTGTCACAAGTGTCGCGGGGGGGGGGGGGGGTGTAAAAGAGGGACGGAACGAAAATTTGTCAATTTGAAAAAACTGCATAAATTTGGTCCCGAGAATTCATACGCTTTAATTTTCTGCCGAATGGCCGTTGGTCTGAGAATCGCTCACTTTGTTCTTACTTATGTTCCTAATGGCACAATGGGACGAAATTTGCCATGACAATGGGCCAATGTTTTTTGGTCAGCTCTCTCCCCCGCGCCCTCCCCCCCTCCCTCTCTCTTCTTTCTCTCTCTTCTCTCTCTCTCTCTACTCTCTCTCTCCCCCACTATTCCCCTCTCTCTCTTCTTTCTCTCTCTCCCTCTCTCTCTCTTCTCTCTCTCTCTCTTTTCTCTCTCTCCCCCCTCCCCTCTCTCTCTCTCTTCTTTCTCTCTCTCTTCTCTCTCTCTCCCCCACTCTCTCTCTCTCCCTCTCTCTGAACACTTTCGACTGGACAAAGGCACCCAAACAAATTGAATGAATGCCTTGGGTTTGTGCAGTTGCATCAGCGGATGTGCCGGGATTGGGATGCCCGCCTTCAGAATGTCGTTAACCATCCGTTGCAACACTTCGCGTGCCAAAAGCACCGACCGATCCAGCTCTTCTTGGGCCAAAATGCCGGGCGAAAGTGTTTTCTGTTGGTCGGATAATTTACAGCAAAATTTAAAAAAATATCCCCGCGGCACTGACCAATTTAATTGTGTCGAGCGCAACGCGTGGCTTCACCATTTTGCTGTTTAATCGCATTTTCATATGTGCTTCAACATTGATCTCCATCTCGGCAACCTTTTGCTCCTCCGTGCCACCTGTGATCAGTGGAAAACGGACATTCATTCATTCGTTTGGTTGGCACCAGAAAATGTTTGCCAATGTCCTCAAAAATTTTGGCAATCGAAAATCGGCATTCAGAGCCAAAAAGGTCGGAAATTGGCAAGTTCTGATTTGTTACCAGACTTTCACTAAAATTAATTTTGATCAAATTTTGTCACTTGGAAGCATTTCAATTCCCAACAAATGCCAAAATTTCCCTATTTTTATCGAAAAGGTCGGAATCGGAAACCCGGAATTCCGACGGCCCGAAAGTGTCGGAAATCGGCATTCCGACACTATCCCTGGTGGACACAACAAATTTTGGCACTCATTTAAATTGGAGAAATCAGTCGGACAGAAGTGACGAATCGGGCTCAATTGGCACAATCGAAAATTTCCGTAAACTTTAAGTTAAACTTCGAAATTCTGTGCTTTTTAATCACTTTCCCTGTGCTTCTTGTCCGTCCCCTAATTTCAGCCCCTTTCCCCCTCACAAATCACTCAGAAGATTCTCTTTTTGAGTATTTCGCCAATGTTTTTCTGGCCAAGACTTTGTTTTGGCTTTCCATATATTCACCTGCTGCTGCTCCTTCGCCTGTCCCTTTCAGTGTCATCATCACAATTCGGCCCACCAGCGAAAAGGTAATGCCTCCGGCGGATTGGGGCCGAAATTTAATGACCGGCGATTGGACGGTGGTAAAAGTGAGCGCCAACGGACTGTCCGGGTGTACTCGGCGCAGAGTTGGGAAGAAGTCGCCCAAACAGAATAAAATGCCGGAGGATGCCTTTTGGGATTTGATTGATGATGAACAAACACACAACACAACCCATTAGGCGAAAAACCGGAAGAAGGATTTATCGGGACAAAATCCCGTTGGGAATTGGGTTTTATAGGCTATTTTCCATTTTATGCGTCCAATTAATCGGCATTTCCTAGGCCATAACTTTTTTCTTACTTTTCAATGCCTACATTTTTGATATCAAACAAAAGCTTAAAATACAAAGAATCTTTTAATTAATTAATTTGGGCTAAAGACAAGTGAAAAATTATTAAGGAATAAAGTCGAAAAAAGCTGAATTTCCTGTATTTTCACTTAATTTTTTTCTAAATGTCAGTATTTACTCTTTTTGATATTTTATGAATTCCCGGGGCTTTAAGATTTCGTTTGATACTAAGAGAATTTAAGCATTGTCCAAGTAAGAAAAAAGTTATGGCCTAAGAAACTAATTATGGTCATTCATTTGACGCCTAAAAGTCGATTAATGCGCAAAATGGAATAAGCATGGACTGACTGACTGATCCGGGTTGGATTTGATCGGGACAGAGTTCCATCCTTTGACTAAGACTTAAACGGGTGGGACTCCATTGGTCACTTCTCTATGAGTGATGTTGAGATGTGAATTTGACTATCGGGTCTTTTATGATGTGATCAAGCATCAGTTTCTCATGAATGAATGAACCACTGACGGGGCACGTGGTGCGCATTATGGAGCCAAAATGGGGCGTTTTTGGGTCGATGCGAGCATTGAACAGTCCGATGGTGTGCCCGTGGTACATCAACGAGTTGGGCATGAAGTCGGAGACAAGCATCTTAAGCAGGGGCACGGGCGGAGTAGAGAGATGCCACAAAGCGAGATTTAAATATTTATAAATATTTAACCTATTTTTCAGATTAATCAGAGTGTCTCCCCCCCCCCCCCATTTTTGGGTTTGTCTTCAAATAGGGGAGAGCATTTTAAAAGTTGATTCAGAAAAGGCCATATCGTCAAAAATATTAGCATCACCTGCAGCATGTGATCCTCGCTGACTGTGGCCGGAAGCGGCAATTGCAACGGTCCTTAAGCCAAAACTGTGTGATGAGTGCGACAATTTTGCTGACCGATTGCACCTCATTGATCGGTCGTGATCAAAAACACATTTCCCAATATTGGCCCATTATTTCACTGGTTAGCTAACTGACCACCACATCTATACAGTCGAGTGACCATAAGCCAGTCTCTTTTTAAGCACATTCCTGCTCACTTACTGTTAATAGTTTTCAGTCAGTAGTTTCCTTTCCATATCTTTCACAATCCGCTTGATCATTAGCACCTCTCTCTCACTCTCGCTTTTCGTGTTCTTTCTCCCACTCTCTCCTCCCTCTTTCTCTACCTCTCTTTCTCTCGCTCTCTCTCTCTCTTTCGTAATTCTTCACCCTTTGGCCATAATACTGATCAGATTCCCCCCCCCCCTCTCCTTCGAAATTGATCATCAACAATATTCGTGCTGATCAGCAGATGCTTCCCCTGCGGGTGTGGTCAGCAGTTCGCCCACCGAATGGCGTTCCTCCGCGTCCCCTCAGTGACACTTCCCCGCTGCTGTCCATTTCGATGCCGCGGTGATCAGCCCGCATATCCGCCACAATTGAGTAGTCCAGGAACAGCACGTCCGCTCTGGACACGTTGAAGCTCATCACCAATTCCTGGTCCGGCCCGCTGCCGCCCTCCTCCGCTGACATGGCACCGCCGCCGTCGCCATTCGTTTCGGCCGCTGTCGCTTTCCTTGGTGTGCCATTGAAAGTGATTGGTCAGCTCAGCAAGAGCAACCAACAGTTTTGTTATTTCTAATTGCACTGATTCGTTACCCCAATCATTCATTCTTTTGGCGGGGTTTTAGTTTAAATCGCGGCATTTTCGCTTTTGTTATGCCCCCATCAAAAAGTATAAATAAAAATGTGTGATCATAATAACTTCAATTTCAAATGGATTGAAGTCTAAATTTGGATTTTGATCAAAATTCCAAATTTAATTTCCAAATTAAAATTCCCTTTCTTTTTGTCACGCCATTTTTCCCCTTTTTCTAAGTTTACTTTTGCCGTCGAACCCTTCTCATGCGGCGCATCACCTCCTCCACAACGTACGAAGCGTTCAGATTGGACAGTGTCATTTTGGTGGGAAGCAAAGCGAAGCGGCGATTTATTCGCTAAATGGCAAATAATTGTTCAATTAAATTAATTTATTAAAAGATTTTTAACCAGTATGTTTTTTAACTTTACCGTCCTCCCCTTTTTTTTTGCTTCATCCACTCTATAAGCTTAGTTGCTTCATCTCCCTTACCCCCCCCCCTTTCCATCAGTCCCCTCCCTCCCCATTCGCTTGGATTAGCTTCATCTCTCCCCTTTACCCCTGGCTTTACCCCCCCCCCCCCCCCCTTATCTCCCTTCCGTCCCTTTGTTTCTGTTATGTCACCTCTTCCAATGCGTTGGCCGCTCTCCCACAGATCACTTTCTCCAAAATATTCTGTCCATCCTCGGCCAATTCCCTCTCCATTCTCTTCTTCTCCGTTTCGTCCATTTCCACCAGAACATTAAGCGGCTTTTCCACTCGGATTTGGCATCTGAAAGTGATTTTCACTAATTAAAGTGATTATCAGCTGAAACCGTTCGATTCGAAAGATCGCCGACCCCTAAAAGGGAGAAGGAGTTGATCAACAGATTGATTGGGATCAACCGAGGGCGCTTATCCCTCTGATTTTCACTTGCCTGCGGGTGCCTTAGCGCGGAAACATTCATTAACAAAGTGACATCCGTGGCCACAAATTTCGCGGTGCCTTTTTTGTCGGCGGCGGAATTCGTCCCATTGGCGGACCGACTGATCAACTTGGCCTTGCAACTGCGTTTGTTTTGTTTGCCATTTCCATTACCGTTCATTCAGCAGAATGGCTTTAGCACCCATTATTTTTTCTTGGCTTTTCCCATTTGCCAATGTTTCCTCCCCAATTCCTTCGGCCCCTTTCTCTCTCTCTCACCTCACTCTTCCACTTTCTGTCTCACTTTTCGCCTTGTCTCTCTTCCCACATCCCTCCATTTTCTTTTCTTACATTTATCTGTCTTTCTTGGGTTTGATTTCCTATTATGTCTATCTCTATAATCTCTCTCTTTCACTCTCTCTTTCTCTCTTTAACCCTCCCTCTCGCTACTCCATTGTCTCTCTCCCCCTCGATTCAATTTCTCTCCCTCAAATTGGCCAACAACCCACGTAAAGGCATTGCCCGGCATTTCCACGATGGCCTGCCGTGGTGCCTCCGCTCGTGCCTTTACCGTTCGTGGCCTTTTCTGCACGACAATGTTAAATTCGCTGAGCCGTGCCTTTCCCTACAAAAAGGTCAAAATAAAATAACCCATAATGTAATTGTGAAAATGATAAAAAAATGAAAATTCATCGGAGCCAATTAAAACTTGAAATAGTAAAAAATAAAGTTGGCTTTTGTGGGTGTGTTCGATTACGGCCTAACCGGTGATCGGAATGATCCTTTCTCCCATTAAGCGGTTGGAATGATCAGTTGAAAGCCCAATCAATCCCAACTTGCCAAATTGCGTGCCCTCCCCTGGATTCACCTGTTCTACAGTTTCTTCCGCCGTGTTGCTAGCAAATTTTGCGCCAAATCCGAGCACATCTTCAACCAGCAAATCCGTGAACAAATTGGCAATGTAAGTGATCCCTTTCTGGGACAGTCGTGCCCTTACGCCGACTTTCTGAATGCCAAATTTAACCGAGATTCTCCACCATTTTCCCATTTCTGTTATTACATTGCCAATGCCTTCGCCCGCCAATTCCTTCGGCACATTTTGTTGAGCATTGTTTAACCAAAAACTTGCGGAGAAGCAGAAGAAGAAGAAGTGTAAAAAGGACATCATTCGACTGGGGAAGAAGAAGCCTTGGGTCAATGGCCTAAGGAAATGTTGGGGAAAATGAAAGGGAAAGGGGCGAAAAGGGAGGGAAGAGAAAGGGGGGGAGGGGGAGACACGGACACTGATCAGTGCAGATGGAAATGGAATGGGCGGCGGGTGGGGTGGGCCGGGGCAACTGATCAAACTGATCGGACAGAAGTGCGGGGGTGGGGGTGAGGGTGGACGAAGTGCTGTCGATGATGAAGTGTGATGGTGAAACAAAAAGCAGAAGATGATGATGATGATTGGTGATCAGAGGGAGGCTGGGAAAAGGTGCTAAAATGAAGGGCGGAGGGGAGAAACGGGTCCCACACCGCCGGGGGTATGGAAGAAGAAAGCCTTGCTTCCTTTTATGCTTTTTGTCATTGGGGCAAAATGGGGGAAAAACGGACGGAAGAAACAAATATTTATGTAGAACAAAGAGAGGGGACGGAGGGAGAAACAACGAAAGAAAGGGAAGGGCCCCCGGGGGACGGAGGGGGTGGAGAAGGGGCGAGAATGGGCGCGGGGGGGGGGGGGACAGAGGAAAGAGGGGTTCCAGACGGACCGCGCAATGCGATGAATATGGACGGACGACGGTGGGGCCAGCAACAACTAACCGCCTCCAAATAAACGGATCGGCTTCATCCCCCCCGCCTTCCATCTCACCCGCCGCCGTTGGTGGCAGTTGCGTAACAAATAATCCATTCACATTCTTTCTGCTCCCACATGTTGTGCTGCTGCTGCTGCTGTTACCCATCCATCCCAAATCGCCACCGTTGGGTTGGCTTTTGTGTGCATTCCGTCCCCCCCCCCCCCCCCCTCTCACTCATTCCCTTTTTTGTCTCCTCCATAACTCGTTTTTGGGTGCGTCCGTCCACCAAATCCTTCCAGGCGCCGCTTCATCTTCTGCTGCTTTTCCTGCCTGGTACACCAATTAGCGCATTGGACCTCTTTGATAAGCAAAACAACAACAACAAACAGACAAAAAACGGAGGAGGAAAAGCAAAAGCAAAATGAAACTCAATTTGATCAATTTGAACGGAAAGCGCAGAGACGAACCAATAAATTAAAGAGGCAATAAATGTAAATTAGCCAATTAAGGGGTCATCGCGTCGCCCCCTTTGGAATGAGCGGCGTTTAGTGCCGCCGAATCAAAAGGGCGATTTTTAATGGTGCGCGATTGGATGAATGTTTCTCTCTTCTGCTTCTGCTTTGCTGCTTCCGCTGATCAGTTCTGTGTTTTATAATCACTTTCACCCTTTCTCTTTTAATTATAAAAAGTGAAAGAAATTAAAAATTAAAATAAAAAAAATGGAAAAATTGAAAAAATGGAAAGATAAAAATTCATTACTCTGTCAATGATTAATCATAATATTCACAAAAAAAAAATTGTCCACTGTCTTTTAAAAGCATAAATTTGAAAAAACAAAATTTAGTATAATTTAAAAAAATAAATAATTATTAATTTGTCTTGTCAATTTTGAATTTGATTTCCTTTTTCTGTTAAAAATATCCGTATTTTCTCGGTTTTTTCCATTGACTTCTTCTCTCCTTTCCCTCCCATCACATTTTGTCCTCTTCATCATTCACCCTTTTGCCTGCTGATCATCACATTCTGTTCCAACAAAAGAATTTGTGGGAAGGAATGAATCAATGCGATCAGTCGACCCAAAAGACAAAAGTGGCGGAAAGGTGCCACGAGAGAGAGAGAGAGAGGGGGGGGGGAGAGGACGGAGTGATCAGAAGCAAAAGTCAAAGTCGGGCGGAAGAAGAAGCAGCAAACGAATTGATCGGAATTTGCTATCGGTGGAAGAGAAATGGGGGCGGATGGACTATTTTAAGCTTTGGGACCACAGACAGCAGAAGCAGCACAGCAAAGGCCAACACAGCTGCCGACGGATGGCCACGAGAAATGGGAAATATTGGGCGGGGGGAGGGAGGGGAAGGAATGCATTCATTGGCAGTGCTTTCTGAGTACACCCAATTTTTGCTGTCTTTCGCTGCCGATCGTTAGCAAATATTCCATTTTTGTTTTTGAGGGTGACAATGGCACTGCAATTGGAATATGGCACTTTCGGCCTTACCCCAAGAAAGTGCCGACCTTTATCAATGCATTTTCAGACGGTAGCAGTTACAGTGCAACAAGTTCTGTTTGTCCTCCTCCACCCAACTGGGCTGTACTGCTTCTCCTCCCACCACAGCAAAATGTACCGCTCCCCGTCCTCCTCCTCCTCCCTCTCCTTCTCTGCCCCAAATCCGTTTCTGTCCTCTGCTGACCAGCAGCTGATCAGTGACCGTACCTTTGACCCGACCCGCGTCTACCGTAACGAAATTGCCGGCGGCAAAATGAGCGAAACGTACGAGTCGCTGGTGCGCAATATTTTCCGGCCCGAACAAAGTCGCCAGGAGAGCTCCGTCTTTCTGCCGCCTTCATTTGCGCCGCCGAGTGCGCATCTCAGCCAGCAACAGTTTGGCAAACAGTATCGGCAAAATACCGTCAACGGTCAGCAATCGACGCTGGTCGGCGGAGTGCCGTCACCATCAACGAACGGCAGAGAACGGCCGCGCATCAGCGCAGCGGCGATGAAGCGCATCGAGGATCAGTTGGGCAAGGATGTGTTGGACGACTCGCGTAAGCGGACGGAGGGAGCGGGCGCGGGGCAAGGGGGAATTCGAAAAACACGCGTTTTGCTGGCCCTCAAATTTTTGAAAACTGTGCAATTGAATTTGGCCTAATCAGGCGTGGCATTGGCATTTGGATCCATTTAGGCCCATTAATTCTCGATATTAAAATCCATTGGCTAATTTAGGCAAAATTTAGTGCCGAAGGCAATCATAAATTTCTGTTCTTCTGAGCAGATGATGACGAGCTGTGGAAGTCGCCGTTGGACGAGATTTACGCCGAGTTGGGCATCGATTCGTCCTCCGCTTCTTCTCCGTTCGCGCCGGCGCCCTTTCATTCCGCGCTTTCCTCCGCTTACACTTCGCCCTCCTCGTCAGACGCGTCGCGGCGTCGTCGCCCCGCGCCCGGACTCGTATCCGAATATTCCGTCTACGTGCCCAAGTGTTCCGCGGAATATGCCCAATTGGCCAACTCGTCGCCGCCGGCACAGCCATCGTACCGCAGCTCAACATTGGGCGCGTATCGCGTAATTACTCATGCATTTTCACAAATTGACTTCATTAAAAGCTGAATTGGGTCAACACATACCGGAGAGTGTCGGGAGTTCCGACGGGCAAACTCCAGTTTCTGATTTCTGATTTCGAAAATGAGTCATTTCTTATCCATTTTCGTGCCAAGACTCATACCGAGAAGTTTTCAATGTGGAGGATCTTTCACTTTGAGTAATTAGGCTAATTGGGAATGAACAAATGTCCTTTGTGGTGCCGGCGCCGAATGCTCTTGTCCTTATTCTTTCCCGAAACTCTCCTCCCATTCCGTTTGGTTTCCAATGTTTCCTTTCAATTCAAATTCGGCCCCCATTCTCACCCAACTCATTTGATTGGTTTTTTTTGTTCTCAGCTCGGAATGCCTTCGTCAATGCGTTCGTCATCTTCGGCATTTGACCGTTCCGGACGAAAGTCGGACTCACAGCGGACGCTGGTGGACTTCAAGGAGTTCTCCAGGTTTGTGCTCTGATCGGCCAGAAAAAAGGCAATAATGGATCATACGAAAATTATTTTAACGGATTAGCATTTATTTTGATCAGCAAAACGGCGAATCTAATTACAATCGAAAAATTAGATGAAAAAAAAGCTATTTTGATCAGAGAAGTAGACAATTCAGGAGGACTTACAATTAGCTGAACAGACTTTTGAAAATTATCACTTCGGTCGGGGTCAGTCCGGCGCCGACCTTTTCGGCCCGCCATCTTTGAAATGCCATAACTTTTTATTTGTCAGTTAATGATAGCAAAGCTGGCATCATTTAAAAGCTCTATGCATGCGCTACGTTTATATGTTAAATATCAAAATATTAATTTAGTTGAAAATGATTGTTTTGGTCACTGATTTCTGCCCATTTTCAGTTCATCCCTTTCCCCGTCGATGTATCGAATAAACGGACAAAATTCTTCGTACGATTCGCGCATTGTCGGCACCAATTTTGTGCAGGTGTCAAGGCCAAAAGACCGCTTCTTGGAAAAGGTTTGTTCAAACGGCTTGAGAAGCAATCTTTTCTAATTTTTTCTTCATAAATAATTGATATTAATGAAAAGAGTCATTAATCATATCATTGGCTAATTAATTGGTTAATTAATTAATTAGCCTAATTAATCAATTAGCCTAATTAATCGTGTCTAATGGCCAAGATTGACCAAACATTGGCCGAAGTGCGTTCGTCGCCTCGCTATACGCTCACCTGACAACAACAAAAGTATTGCTGAACGTGTTGAGATTCATGGACGTATGAAAATGTGAAATTTGACCAACAGAAACATAAAATTGGCAAATTAAGAGAAATGCATTTTAGAAAATTATAATTTTGGCACCGAAAATTGGGCACAGGGATAAATTCAGCACTGGCGACAGAGTCCCCAAAAACAGAATTTTGGCATGATAATTTTCATTCCATTTTGTTACTCTTCTATTTTAATTAGTTAATTACTAATTAATTAATTGTTTTTGGTTGAATAAATTTTCTTTGTCCATTTAATTAATTAAAAATGTTTCCGCATTTTTCCATTTGCTTTTGTCCATTTTCGTCCTTTTGTCGTCGTCACTTTTTGCGTCTTTGCAGCGGACTTCGACATCGTAAAAATTGGCCGTCCATTGACAATTTGCACAAAAACCATGGTCCTAAAAGGAGAAAAATTGGATTTTTACGGTAATCACAGAATAAGTGGTGAAAGGGAATGGTTACGGTAATAACGGAAACGACGCTACGGTAATGTGAATTTAAATGATACAAATAAAAAGAGCATTTCTTCTTCCCTGAAGAAAGGCATTGCCCAACTCTACCCCGTCGGAGGGAAGTGAACTTTGCTCCGGCAGATAAATTCTTGCCGCCCCCCGGGGTGATGCCTAATTGAATTTGCGTCCCTTGGCATTTTTTGCCGTCAGAGGCGCCGCTTCCTCCCAAATGAATTATTCGCTCACTCTCGAGCACTGAGTGGGTGGGCGGTGATGCCACCGATGAGTTCGGCTGTTTGTCCAAAAGTGTTTTCAACCTCATTTTCACGGAAATTTATTTCCCCCCCCCCCTCGGCTTCTGCTGCAGTCAACAAACCGAGGCTTAGATTCTTTCTTCGTCAACAAATGCCAAAAGAGTGACGCGCAATTCGCGGAACTTTTGCGGTGAAATTGTCAAAACAAAGAATAATTATTATTTGTACCCATCAAATTTAATTGAAGAAAATTTTGTTTTTACTTTTTAACAATTTTTCTAAACCCCGGAAATGTCGGCGGAAAACCTCGAAAACTTTAAAAGAAAACATGAACTGTGTATACAACAAGGCTAATCTTTTAGATTAATACTTTATCACAGCATAACCAGCCCTGGCTCCTTATTTTAAGCATCAGGGATTTATTGCTGGTTCATTCCCGCCAAGAATCGAGACAATAAACTTCCATTATATGTAATGCTAATAAATTATGTAAAAAAGAAACTTTGAATTGTTGGAAGTTAAAATGCCGTAATCGAGTGGGACCGAGACCCAATTTGAGTTTAGGTTTTTGCCAATGTGGATGTTGCTATCATGTTTGGATTGTAAATCTCAATGAGAGGATGTGGACGGGTGCCATGTTCCTGTGTCGCCCCCCCCCCCCCCCCCCCGTCTTTCGCGTTGGGCGTCAATTGGGCTCGCGCCGGGCAGTTTTGGAGTATAACACTCCTTTAATAGTTGACCAAATGAATGAATTTATATCATTCAAAAGCCCTAGGTGTTTTCTCTATTAGTTGCAAAATTAGCAACAAAAAAAAAACTGTATGTTTAAAGAAAGATATTAAAGGTATTCGGAAAACCAGTTTTTTAAAGTTTTTTGGTCATTACTTTTTTTTCTGGAAGTTAACGGATTTTTTGAAATTTTGTGATATAAATTCATTCAATTCGGTAAATTATGTAAGGAGTTGTGAAGAAGAAGCTGACGGCGGTTAAAACGCAAAAAGCGGGGGTTGAGAAGGTCCATAAAAAGAAAGAGTGTGCCTCGGTAGCTCAATGGTTGAGCTGCTCACGGATTGGGTGGACGAATAGCGTCCACCAGAAGCCTATAACATTTTGCCCATTTCTTATTGAGTTAAACGCCTAAAAATGACCCGGGACCCAATTAGTCGGGGCCAAGTAATGCCATTCTCTCTCCCCCCCCCCGTCTGGCTGATGGTCACCTGTTCCAACCCCTCTCTCGAACTGTCGATGTTCAATGGCCCCTCCTTCGCCCCTTTTGCCGTATCGCGACAGCACCGCCGCGCGTCCGTATCTGCTCAACAGAATTTGGCCGCCCCCTTCGTTGGCACCGCCTTGGGACGAAGGCACAACCGGAGCAGAAACTGATGGATGAAATTGTATAATGGTGGACAGCAAAACAAAAAGCACGACGGAGAGGGGAAAGGCCGAAGCCATGGCAAAAGGATGGCACGACGAGGAGGAGGAGGGGGAGAAGCATAGGAAAAGCGGCAACATTTTAATATTGAAGGGTCGTCGGGGAAATGATGAGACAAACCGACACCTAAAAATGATGGAACTTTCTGAAAATAGTGAGAGGGGCAATTAGAAAGGGTAACTTTGACAGGGCGGAGAGGGGGGAGGAATTTGAAAGGGAATGGCACGGGAAAAGGGAGGAGGGACGAATGACAGAGCAGCAGCAGCAAAAAGTGATGAGCCGTCCTTTTGTTCACGGCCCCGGCAGGGGGCAAACAGCAGCAGAGGGGTCGAGAATGGCGCGATAATTCCCGAGAAAAAAAGAGGTGAAACCTAGGGGCGGAGGGGAAGGGGTGGGGGGGGGGAAGAGGTTTACTTGGGTGTGGCCCATCCATGGCCATGGCCAGTCCCACTGGCTTGTTGGACTTAATAAATGAGCTTAGTCCGGAAAATGGAGATGAAGCGCGTGAAAAGGAAGGGGAGGAGACGGACGGAAGAGCAAAAGGAAAAGGGAGGAGCGGCACCACTCCTTCTCACTCATACGCCAAAGGCCATAAGCCGAAGAGAAAACTAATCATCAATACGGGGGAGGGGTGGGAGAAGAACAGCCGAAATGGGGGGGGGGGACGGATGATGGATGGACTATGTGTAGTGAGGGATGCGCACTGTGCCCCCCAGACCAACCGCACCGTCTATCCCGGATGGAACATGGGAGGGAGTGGGGAAAGCCATGGCCATTGACTAAGCCCAAACTCCCAACGACTCATTGACTGTAGAAACATTTATTCACTCGTTGTTGGATTTACACGAAGCGAGAAAAGGAATAAAAGTTGAAGTCTGCTCAACAACTAACTGACTAACTGATCACTGGGGGAACGAGAAATGCGAAGAGAATGGGCGGAGAAACATTACAGCGAAAAAGGAAAAACCTGTGAACGGATGAAATGTGATTGAATTGATAATGGCCAATGGGAAATAATTAAGAAATAATTAAATGAGGGAAATGCGTCGAATAAACCTTACAACTTCCCCCTTCCCTTAGGATCGTCCCCGATCCTTAAATAAAAATGAAATGAAACTGAATGAATGGGTCAGAAAGGGATCGTGCCGGGCCCGAATAATTGAATGGTGTTCTTCCCGAATTATAGGATTCCCCGGGGTTATTGTGATTTCCCCAATTTCCCATTCGACCTTTAATTGCCCAATTCTATTTAAATTAATTCTCCACTCCTCGTTATTTCCACCTTCTCGTTCTTTACTCCTCCATTATCCAATTGGTTTAATCGATTTATTTACTTTGAAAAATGGAAAATGGTTGTAAATTGTGTGATCGGTGAAAACGAAATG
>SIJG01000025.1:481188-534931 GCA_023374025.1 Heterodera schachtii
CCGAACGACATTTGAGCAAAAGGCACTTAGGGAAACCACCGACATTTGGCAACCCGACATTTAGGGACCCGACATTTGAGGATTTGACATTTGAGGACCCGACATTTGCGGATATTCCCGACATTTGAGGACGTCGGGTCCCCAAATGTCGGGTTCCCTAAGTGTCGGGTTCCCAAAAGTCGAGTCCCCAAATGTCGGGATCCCCAAAAGTCGGGTCCCCAAATGTCGGGTCCCCAAGTTGCAAATCCCCAAAAGTCGGGTAGCCGTTTATTTAGTAGCTTGATTTTATGTATGTACATCATTTGTTTAATTTATTTAAGTTGCATTTCAAATATATTTTAAAAATTTAAATTTTCCATAAAAGAATTGGATTTTCACTTTTTTGCTTATGCGAATTTTCGTATGTTTTGGTAAAGAATTTATTTTGAAAATATTTATAATGGGTTTTTTAATAGCATATTTAATGTCTCATTATTATTGATATTTTCAAGCCAAAGATTTTTATTTATGATGAATTTAATATTGTCTTTTAATTACTTATAATATTTTTGACTAACTAAAGAAAAGATAAATAATTTTCGATTTTTATACACTGTGTTGCATTAGAATAGGGACACCCTATTTTGTGGGAGTTTGGCCACTTCCCATGAACCAATCGATTTGAAATTTTAACTGTATATAGCAATTCTGAAAATATTAAGATTCTAAAAGTGACAAAGACAAAATGACGACGGAAAAAAGATTTACGAATTTTTTTCAAAAAATGGGGTGTTGCATTAGAATAGGGACACTTGTGAAAAACTGAGAAAAACCTCAACAACTACCAAAAGGAAACTGATAAAACAAGCTAAATAAGAAAGAACAAATCTTTTTTCACATTTCTTTTTATTTTACGGACAGAAAAATATCTTTTAGGGAGAGTTATGTTGAATTTTCTAAGTTTCCCGGAGAAATTAAGGACCAAAAGGCTTAAATCACCTCTAACATTTGACCAACCGAATCAAACTAACAGCAATCAACACTAAGATAACGTAAAGACATCCTATAAACATTTTCGATTCACTTTATGCCAGAAAAAAGTCATTAAACACAAAAATTTTGCGGCTGAAAAAATGCGAAAATCTGAGTAAATTCGAAAAAAAATTTCTAGGGGCTTGGGAAAAATTTTCTGTAAAAGATGAATATGACGAACAGAAAGAACACAAAATTCTCTACAAAATGGCCTCTGGATGAGGGCTCTACGCCGCGTCTCCGCTGAGGGGCGTTTGGATAAACACGAATGTCGTAAAAAGTAAGTAAAATGGCTTAAAAATGGTCATTTTTTGGGTAGTCGATATTTAACCAAACGCCCCTCAGCGGAGACGCGGCGTAGAGCCCTCATCCAGAGGCCATTTTGTAGAGAATTTTATGCTCTTTCTGACTGTCATATTCATCTTCCATGAAAAATTTTTCCCAGCCCCTATGAATTTTTTTTCGAAAATTTTGCCGATTTCAAGCCATTTTAGGATTTTCAGATCACCATAAAGGAGTGATATGATCAATTTGTCGCAAATGACTTTTTTGATCAGTACAAAAAAATAAGCTTAAATGAATTTTTTCAGATTTTTTAATGCTAAACTCGAAAAGTTACAGCCTTCTGAATAAAGTGTCCCTATTCTAATGCAACACCCCATTTTTGGAAAAAAATTCGTAAATCTTTTTTCCGTCGTCATTTCGTCTTGTCACTTTTAGAATCTTAATATTTTCAGAATTGCTATATACAGTTAAAATTTCAAATCGATTGGTTCATGGGAAGTGGCCAAACTCCCACAAAATAGGGTGTCCCTATTCTAATGCAACACAGTGTATATACTAATAATTAGAAAAATGACTTTTTGAAAAAATATTCTTTTTATATCTATACGACACTGTGTAAATAATACATATGTATTTTATGAAAATTACACTTGGTGTATAAAAAATAAAAGGTTTTCTATCGAGTTGATTCTTTTGTTGGTTTTATATTTATTTTTTAGTATGAATTACCAATTATATCAATATATTCTTTCTTTTACAATATTTTAAAACTCAAGTGCTCACCATTATTTCGAAATAATGAATATAAAAAAAAGAAAAAATAAATTAAAATTTCAATCATATAACTTGTTCTTTTTATTAATTTAAAATAAATATTTTACAATAATAAAAGAAAATCAATTATAATATATATATATATATATATATATATATCAATAGCAAATTTCTCGTTAATTCGAGGAATGAACATTATCATATTTTTACAACTTACCTAAATAATGATTTATTTAAGAAAAAAATATATTCCGATTGAAAATTTTTATTTTTTTTAAATAATTGTTTTTTATTTATAAGTAATTATATAAATAAATTATTTAAAATTTTTGGATTGAGGATTGAGCTAAATTAATTTGTGAATAAAAAATATTTCTTTAATAGTGAACCTTACTAAATATTATAAGAAAATTTTTTATGTGTAAAATAATGCTTAAAACTTAATTTTTTATACATTGTTTAATTTTTTACAAAGTTATTTGATTTTCTCTTATTTTGCTATTCTTTTTTTTATGAATTTAGCGGCTCAACTTGGTTTTGAAAAGTAGGTTATTATAAAAAGTAAAAACACAAAATACGTAGACTTTTAATATCTAACCATGCTGAATATATGGTTATCAAACTTTAATTCTATTTTAAATAATTGTTTATTTAATTTCTAAGGTTAAAATATATTAATAAACTTTTAGTATTTATATATTTTTTCATCAAATTTCATTTGAATGAGATGAGGTATGTCGAAAAATATTGAATTAAATATTTTTTTACTAATATATTTTTTAGATTTTACATTAACAAATTACTTGGCAAATAAGCCGTGCAACGAATCAAAATGGAAGCAATTCCATATTTTTTGTCTCTAATGAACACTCGTTTCTTATAATTTAATTTGTTTTTTTTGATTAATGAATGAATATTAATAAAAGATTTTAATAATTGAAATCATTTTTTCTCAAAATTATGATGTGCAAACAAATTATTATTTATCACTAAAAACAATATTCATTTATTTTTAATAAATTAATTTTACAATCCCTAGTTTTTAATCTAAATTTTTTATATCCCAAATACATTCGCGATTCTAATCAGTTTTTTATTATTAATGTATTTTATTTTCTTATTTTAGGCTATTAAATTATGTTGGCAAAATGTTTATTTACTTTAATGCTCACAGCCATTCGAATAAATTTTTAAATTCTGAATTATCAAATTAAAAAATTATTCAAATGTATTTTTGCTTTTCAAATTTGATAGTAATATTTGGCTATTCAATCAGTCATTTTAGATAAATATTAATATAAATAAAATAAATAATAAAATATTAATCAATATTTTTAGTCATATGATTGCTATAATATTTTATTTGTGCGTAATTATTTCCGTTGTGATTATAATCCATGTTCTCCTTCTAATGCACAGTTTTGATTTGTAAATAAAAGTATAGTATTTTTACCAAATTAAATGGTGTTGCAATTTTAAGAAAAAAAGTATGAATAAAAAATACTAAATAAATCATTCTTGCATTTAACTGAGCAATGATTAAATTAGGTAAATGCTTTCTTTATTGATTAAAAAATTTAATTAAAAAATTTTCCAATCTCTTTTTTTCCTAATAAAAAATTTATGTGAATTCTTTTTTAAACTTAATTTAAATTTTCCTTTTAATTGGAATTATTTCTTAAGTTTATTTATAGGAATAAAATAGTCTGTTATTATTTTGTTTGAGTTTATTTTTCTGAGAATTCTATAACCTTCCGTGATATATAAATAATTTAATTTCCTTAAATTATAACTTTAGGTTTTGTAAAATTCCAGTTAAATTATCAAAGAGTTCAAAAGTGAAAAAAAATTTATAATATGCAATAACATAGAACATTTCTTATTTTGAATAATTTCAAAAAAAAAATTTATGCTTTAAATTTTTAATTACTTTCAATATCGAGTTATAATATTAGCTTATATAAAAATGTATTTATGCAATTTTTGTTTAATTTTAGCTCGCTTTTTATATTCAAATTTGAAAATGATGGATAAAAATTATACATTTTTACAATTTTATTATGTATAATGATAACTATAATATGATAAATTTCAACCTGTAAATAATTCTTAATGTAATTTTTAAATTTATTTAATTATTATATTAAATGATTTTTTTTATTTCTCATTTTTATTTGTACCGCAAGTCTTGCTGTAGGACCAGGTCAGAGTTTATTTTTCTATGGTTCCTAATTTTAATATCATTTGTTAAAATAATTTATAATTATTTAAAAAATTTCTCAAAATATGGTTTATGTTCAATTATTATGGAAAAATTAAAAAATTCCCGTTAAAAAAATATGAAATTTAATTACTTTTTTCTTAAAAAAATAAAAATTATTTTGAAAAAATAATAATTTGGGAATTTTAAGAACATTTAGTTTTTGAGTTAAATTTTATTTTTATGTTCTTGCTATTGTCAGTCATAATTGCATAAAGTATTGGTTATACTTTCAGCTAAATTTTTATTATTTATGTTTTTATTTTTTTGCTTAGAGTTAACAATTTAAACCTTTTATTTGTATTCTCATGGTGTGAAACTCCAATATCTGTCCGCTTGTTATTGCCTTCAATTAAATTTTTTGTTTCTTTTTATTAATAATTGTGATAGATTATAGATATTTCAGTTGTTTATTATTTAAATTTTTATTAAAAAATATGTAATTTTTTTGATAATTCGTAAAATTAAATTTTCTTTAATATATCTTTTTTTTATCATTTCTTTATAATTTATTAAATTACATAAGCCTTAATTAATAATTTCTTATTATTTATTATGTTATTAAAATTTAAAATTCAGTAACTATGGGATTTCAATATTTCCATATGCTTTAGTTTAATTTATTTGGAAAATAATATTAATTATCAAAATAAAAAAATTTTAGGAAAATACCTAGAATTATATTTATTTTATGTAAGGTTTTTTATCATTACTAACTTTAGTTTGTTTCTTTGACTCATGTCATTTCATTCAATTTTCTCGACTTCCACAAGGTTAACTCTCTGTCCACTTCAAATATTCATAGTTTTAAAAAGTTACGATTTTTATTTGTAATTAAAAAAAACCAAAAAAATGGCTTTCGTAAAATAAATAGAACCGATTAAGCTTTTTTTGGCTAAAAATTTTCATTATCGCTATTATTTTAAAAAATTATTCATTTAATAGCTACTTTTTGTTTGAAAATATTGATGTAATCAGTTTTTCGCGGTTCCATTTTTCTTGAAAAAGTCTATGAATAGTGTAAGAAAAATTTTCTTGTTTTTTACGTTATTATTGCAAAAGAATTTTTATTTATTTTTATTATTTTGAATGTTTTTTTAAAAAGCATTTACAGTTGCTATAATATGCCATTGTTTTATTTCATATTTTAACGAAGACTGTATTAAAAATTTTAATAAAATCCAAAAAAAATATAATTTATATATATCATGGTCTTTAATTTTAATCATTCTTAATGCAATATTTTTGATAAGTAATTATTTATTCAACTAATTATTCAAGAGTCGATATTGTATAGTGATTAATAATTTTGAGATGAATTTTCACAATAAAATTTATACACAGATACAATAAAACATAATTAAAAGAATTCAATTCACAATTAACTTTAACTAAAAAATATTAATTTTAATAATTTTTTTATATATATATATTAATTGAACTATTTAATATTAATTTTAATAATTTTTGTTATATATATATTAATTGAACTATTTACTAAATACTTTGGTAGGTTTTCCAAAGATTTATTTTAAATTTGTTCAGTAATATTTTAAAATAAAAATATTTTTTTAATTTCTATTTTAATAATCTTTTGCTCTCTAAAAATCTTAATAAAAAATAAATAATTGAGACCTAAAGAAATAAAAATAGATATTTAAATTATTTATATAAACCTTTCCGGACAGCCTAAACTAGGTAATAATAGATAAAGTATTTTACACACTGTAATTTATAATTATTTCATCTATAATTTGCATTAATTAAATTTTAAAATATCTAACCCTGAAACTATAAATAACAATACAAGGAAACTTAAAACTGAAAAAATTCATTATCCATTTATATATCTTTCATTTTTGATATTTATAATTTAAATTTCAGATGAGTCGAATGAGTGGCCGTATAAAAATAAATTGTTGTACAATTATTTTTTATAAAAAAACAAGGACACATTAATTAATTGTGTGAACAAATGGAAACTGAAATTGATCGCCAAAGTCGAGAAAATTTAAGAAAGAATTTGAATTAAAAGTAATAACAAACATTTTAGTATTATTTAAAAACAATTTGTACAAATAAAATAATTTCATAAAAAATGTTAAAAAATATATAAATTAGGAAGAGATTCATTATTCTTATAATTTGTTTATTATAATTAATTATTGTGTTTTAAAATCCTAAATTCTTTGCACAAAAGCTACCAAAAATTTTTCATGGAATAATTGTTTAAACAATTTGTGAAGAAAGCATAAATAAAATTTAAAAAATCACGAATGATGTTAAAATCTTACTATTTTATAAAAAATTTTTAATGGCTTTAGAAAATAGTTATTATAACACTATACATTTGAAATTTTTTATAAAGGTTAAGCGGTTTAAACAGACAGCCAAATTTTTTTTAAAATTATTGAACAAATTCAGATAAGTATGAATCAAATTAAATATAATTTCAAATTTCGAATAAATATAAAAAATTATTATAGGTATTACAAAAGAAAAGACTGCAATTGGAATTATATTAACAAGAAAATTTAAAAAAGCATAAAAATGCCAAGTAAAGGAAACATACTAATTGTAAATCAGCAACGATAAAGAGCATATTGACTAAATCAAGGCTAATGTGCTTGTTTTAAATTAATTATATTATTGAGTTGCCAAAATAATGCTTACATTCGAAGCTAAAATTGATAATAAATCAAAAATTATGTCAGTAACGGTAAAAATAAAAAATTTAATATCTATAAAAATGGCTTTTGGGTGAAAATTGATTAACTAAGTGAAAAAAATTCCATATTTTTTTATGCCTCCGAAAAGGATTTTAAAAGTTATGAACTAATTTTCTTTCTAATTATTTGCATATAAAAGTGAACATCTTTGTGCTAAAAATGATGCCAACCAAAAAAACTGGAAACGAATATCAATAAAAATTTCTGGAATTGGGAAATTTATGATTCTTTAATAAAAACAAATATATTCAAATCAATAAAATAGGAAAAAAATTTAAAAAAAATTGTTACTGCATATGTTTAGCAGTATCATTTTTCATAATGCGCTGTAGAATTTCACAGATTTTTCGTGTCGCAAAGAGAACTTCGGAGCCGAAGGTTAAAAATCGTAAAAATAGTCGTTCATATTTATCACAAAAAGTCACTTTGATGAATACAAATATTCTAATAAATCATCATTTGTTAATTTTATTATTTAGCAAAAAACAAATTAAAGACAGAATTTTAAGCAATACGTGAAGTATTTAAGAAAAAATTTCTTTTGAGTCAAGGCATCTCATCCACAGGTAACTCTTACACATTATTATTTTTTTTTGTACGAAAAAAACCAATTAATATTTTCAATAATCCTAAAGAAATTGAAAAAAAAGAATAATAATTTTATATTAAAAAAGTTCCAATAAACCATTACTAAACTTTTATGATTAATTTATGGGACAAAAATATAAATTTCAAGAAAATGATATGAAAAATTAGTATAATTTACTAAATAATTAATAGAAATTATATAAACGGAATTTAAATTTAAAAATATGGAAAATTTGGGTGAAAGAACTAATGAAAAAATTAAAGAAATTGAATTATTTATCTATAAATTTAGTGTTGTTTTTTAATAAGATAGATTTCTTAATTAATTGTGTGGAATGAGTAAAATTATTATGCAAAATGTAAAACCAAAATAAAAAAATTTTGTAACTTTATATTAATTATTATATGTAATATGCATTCAACAAAAACTAAAAATAATTAATAATTTATTATTTTAAACAAAATAATCGCTTATCGGTAAAAAAGATTCATAAAATTCTAATCCAAAATTTATTTAAAAATAAATCGAATCGCAGATAAAAAAGGATGAATGAGTAGCAACTCTTTCAAGTATAAAATTTTGAATTATGAATAAAAATAAATTAATTATTACAATTATATCCCATTTGAAAAGTGGGAGAGAAAATGGTCAATAAAAATAATACAAATTATCATAAAATTTATTTTTTACAATTACAATAAGAAAATAAATATATAAAATTGGCTAAAATTGACAAAAAAATACCTAAATAATATTTTATATTGGTTTAATTAAGTACTTTTTCAGTAGATTAGTGAATGCTCCAGGTCTAAATATGGTTTTATGCATTAAGTTTTTTAGTAATTTATATTTTATTTTGACTTGTTTTCTTAATATTTCTGTACTTAATTGTTGCTTTTTTTCAATATTTTTTATTATTATAAAAATAATGAATTCTTTTAAAATTATTTATGTTTGTTGTGGTTTGATTAAGTACAAAAAAACTGGTTCGTTAGAGCAATTTATATAAAATTTTTTAAATTTATTTGAAAGAAATAAATGAATTTGTTTTTAAATCATTCGCAATCAAAATTTTACTCAATTTTAAATTATGATGTTTAAAAATTTTTGCTAAACATTTTCTTTCTTCAAGTTTGAAAAAAAACATTGATCATTCAGAATTTATTTTAAAAATATTTATAAAAAAAATCGCATTTATAACTAAAGAATAAGACCTAGTGATCTTATAATTATATCATAGTAATAAGTTGGGTTTGTAGGCTATATAGGTTTTTTAATAAATTTATTTTTAAGATTTTCTTTATTTCACTAGAAAGTCGGTAAGAAATAAAGTATTTAATTATTTATTCCTCGGTAAATTTCATTGCATCTTAATTAGCTTTTGAATTTATAATTAAGTTTCAATCTATACTTGCATTTTAGTACAAGTTGTGAATTTTTTAACGAATTTCTTTTTTTTAATTATTTAATTTATTTAATAATTTTAGCTTGTTAATATTTATTTATTTATTATTACTATTATTTATTTATTTTGAATTAAATATTTATGAGAATTTCCGAATTTGTTTTAAGATTCCATATTTTTTCATGTTTTTTGTTATATACTAATGTTAGTTTCTGTTATATTACTCGAATCCAACGATCCAACGGTTTTTTGAATGAACTATTTTGATCAATTTAGGAACAAAAGAAAGAATTTTGAATGTCGACTTTTTCTTCAAGTTCGGGTCAGGAACTTTCGAAACAGGTCAAAATGATGTTGGTTTCGGGTTGTCCTACCCAGAAAATTCCCATAAGCCCGGTGGTGCCGATAGGCGCGCCGACGGAAAATTAAGAATTTTTAATATATTTTTAGCTGATTTTCATTGAAAAAATTCTTAATTTTGTGAATTTCGAAAAGAATTAGTTATTTTCTAGTTTGTATGAAAAATTTAATAAAAAAGCACAAAAAGCCTCAAAATTTCTCAAAAAATCACAAAAAGCCTCATTTTGAAACGAACGAGCCAGCACCCCGCCTATCTGCACCTCGGGACTTATTTTCCCATAAATTTCAAACACTTAAATTATTATAAATATATATATTAAAAAGCAAAATAAATATAATTGGTAAAAATATATCTTATAAATAAATTTATTAATTTAACAAATAATTTGTTATAAAATAATTATATACAGATTTAAATAAAAAAATGTCAAACTCTATAAAAAATTAAAAACAGTAAACAGTGTTTTGAAGACCATCGGTCATTGGGATCCATTGTATTGACAAGTTCTAGCTATTGAAAAAAACCAATTTTATTTATATATTTGAAAAAATTAAGTTCGTTAATAAATGCATCTAGAGACGTGGAATTTTGATGCTATATTTTTATTCTAAATATAATTTCGTATTAATGACCCAACCAAGCCTATTTAGTAAAACCACTTGATAAATTTTTTTTTCTCTAATTTTTGCCAGGGTATATTATTTTTCAATCTCCACAGAATGGATAGAAAAATACGATATATTTTGGTTTTTATATCTATAAAGTTTATTTTGTAAAAAATTCTTTGTATGTAGAAAGAAAAAACATTTTAAGATTAAGGCCGTAAAAAATTCCAAACTAATTTTGAATAATTAAATGTCTTTTTGGGATTTTTTTTTGAAAAATACAAAGAATAAAAAATAATATCATTAACGTTGTCATTAGGCTTCTCCTAAATAAAAAAAAGATATATAAATCGTTGTTAATTTAGGAAAGAAAAATAATTCAAAAACTTACGAAAAAATTCACAAGGTAAATATTAAATTAATTTATTAAATTAATTTATTAAATTAATATTTTCATTTTAGATATAATATTGTTTATTGAAATTAGAGATAAGCTAATTAGTCTTTTTGTTATATTTTTTATTTAAAATAAATCTTGTATTCCAATAAATAAATTTTATTATTTTTTTATTAAACTAATGCCAAAACTGTTCTGTCATTTAAAAAATAGAACAAATTATAATATTTTTATTAAATTATATTATAGTAACAATCATAATCTCTCAAAAGAGTAATTAAATTTATTACATTTTCTTACAATTAAAAAATAGAATTAAACCTTTTATTCTTGTGTAATTTTATACATTTATTTTCTCTCTTTTACTAATTGCAGGTGTAATATTTAAATTTTTTAATAATTATTTATTAATTTTATATTTAGTGTGTTTTTTGATTCTATATTTTTCTATATCCCATGTTCCAGAGAGTACATTCCCCTCTAACAATGAGGTCGTTTTAAAGCAATTATTATTTAAATTGAGATAATATTATAAATATATTAAATGTTTATTAGTGAATTAAATAATTATAAATATACAGCAATTTTTTTTTAAATTTATCCATATATTTAGTTTTTTAGAAGAAATCGAAATAACATTTTTTGCAAAGCTTTATTTTCTTTACAGTTTATCTTCTGCCAAAATTTTTTAAACAATTATCTCTGAAAATTTATATTTATATTCTATATTAAAAATTAATAATAATTTTTTAACAACAGATTAATTTTACCTCTAAATCTGGCTTCTATCATTTAAATACGAGCGATTAAATAAATTTAATAAACTTAGAAATAATTTTTTATTAATGGATTTATTTGTTTTTGCATCATTGTAGTTTTGCAGAATTAATAAAGCCTTTTTTGAAACAATTGTATGTATCATTTTAATTTATTATTTACTGAGTTATTCGTTTCGTTTCTTATGTATAAAGCTATTAAATAAAAGAATTTATTTATTCGTACTTTTAATTTCTGATTTTTTTCTGCATTTATATATATAAATATGTCTTGATTTGCTGCCTTTTATTTTTTCAATCTTATGAAATTTTATAATTAGATATTTTCTTTTTTAGATTTATAAATTAAAATTTTTTGTTCACCATAGCATTTGTATATAATTGATACTTTTTCAAATTTTTTTAAATTAATTCATGTTATTTTGCTCAAATTACTTGTAAGTAGCTTTCATTGATCATTTCAAAGTTATCTTTATTAAAATTTTTAGACTTTGCTTATAATTTTAATATTTTTAAAATTTCCCTCATTCATTTCTTTTTTAAAAATCTATAATCTGAAATGAAAAAAATTGTTAATTTGATTCTTTAAATTAAGTAATTTTATTAGATTATAACTTTATAAAAATTTTGAATTTTTTAAAATTTTTTCAGTAGATGCATTCTAATTTTGTAAATATCACAAAAGGGGCCTGTGAAAAATTGTGGAATTTTACCAGTTTTATTAAAAATGAAAGTATTAATAACTTATTTCAGATAATTCAAATGAGCTAATACATAAATTATGATTAAAAATAAAAAAATCTATGAAAATTGGTTATATTTATTTTATATATTTAAAAGTTAATAATAATCTCTTTATTCCTTTATTCGTTCGTGTTTTTTCGATTTTAGAACGAATTTTTTAAAATAAAAATATTCAAAATTTTTATAATATTTTATAATTACAAATAATAAGAATGAGAACCAGAAAAATATAACTTTATTAAATCAAATAATATTACCTCAATTCAAATATGGATTAGTGGCTATCGGCAAAATGAATATTATTAGTTTTTATGCATCCGAATTTTTTTAAATATAAACAAATCCAAACACAAAAAAACACAAAAACTGGTAAATACAAATATATAAATTTATATAAAATATATAAATGCGTACTAAAAGAAAATAACGCAAAAATATACTCATAAAAATCTCTAAGTGCAACAAAAAAGAAACTGGGACTGTACACAATTTAATTTTTTTAAAAAACGTAATTCACTGTTTATATAAAAACACGCTTGAAAATTGACTAAACGAAATGAATTTATTTAAAATTTTTAAAATTTAAATATTATTCAAAATAAATCTTTAAATATAAATCATAAGTAGAAAAATTTCTTAACCTAAAATAAAATAAATATAAGGGATTTAAATTTAATTAAAATAATAATTTTATATTTTTGTATTTTTTTATAAAAATAAAAATTTATTCTTTTGCTAATAACAAGAAAACATTTGAATATTTGTATTGAAAAAAATAAAGAATATTTTTAAATTATTTAAAACCAATTTTACTCATTTTTAATTTATGAATTTTAAAACTTTTATTGATTAGCAAATTTTTTAATTTTGTAATTTTGTGATTGGGTGATATGTGTTTAAATTTAAAAGAAAATAAATTTTTATAAAAAATATCAACTATTGAAATGTAATTAAATAGAAATAATTCATTTACATATTTTTGGGGAATTCTTATTTATGAAAACTCATATATGATTTTTCAATTAATTTAAATTCAAAAACAGTTTTAAATTGTTTTTTAGATTTTTAAATAAAAAGAAAAATGTTCTTTAATTAATTATAATTCTTTTAAAAACTATAACAAAATTGCAAATGTTCAAGACAATAATAGCACAAAATATTCTACGATCATCAATATATTATTATTTTAATGAAAAAGGCCAATATACTAAAAAATTCAAGACAATGATTGGAAAATGATTTAATTTATTCATGGACTCATGAGGGATAATTGTTATAATTTTTTAAATAAAAATAACTATAACAATAGACATTTAAAAATTTGATTATTAATACTAGCTGAGAAAATAATTAAAAATCTCTATGAATTTATTGTATTCAATTTGTTATTAATTAAATTTTTTTTTATTAAAATGCAAAGTTAATTATTTAAAAAAAAGAATGAATTATATTTATAAATAAACCTCAATATAAATGATTTATATAAATATAATTAAACAAAAATTTATTATGTTTATATATTTATAAAAATTAAATTGTCAAAATATTTTTTTTTATTCAGTTTATACTTTAAAATTACATACAAATTATTTATAAAACGTATGAAATTATTTGCAAAACAAACCTTTAATAAAAGAAGAAAAAAAAAGAATAGATGTTATTTAAAAACAATTGTACAGAATGAAGAAATTACTATTAAAATAAAAAAAATTTAAATTATTTTAATAAAATATTTTAAAACATAATAGCCAGAATTATTTAGTAAAGAATAAAAATCTCAAATAATATTTAAATAAAAAATAAGTTATTTAAATAATAGCATGAAAATAATTTAGCTAAATATCATATAAATTTTTGTTTCACTGATAAATGATTTTAATTAATAATTCTAATTGATGATTTTTTATAATAAATGATTCAACAAAATAATTGTATATTTAATAATTTAATCAAAATTAATAAATTAATTTTTTAATAAATTATTATTTAATGATTTTCATTTAATTCAAGTATTTTTTATGTTATTAATACAAAAGTAATTTTTTTTTGTACCTTTTTTTAAAAAGCATTTCTTTTGCTCTAATAAATTTTTTTTAATTTCTTAGCTTCTTTTAACTTCGTTGGCATATTAATTCATGCCTATGAATTTTTTTTCAACAGTTAATAAGACTTCAATATTCATTTTAAATGTTTTTGATTTTTTCCCATTAAATTTTTAAATTATTTTTATTGCATTTATTTTTTCATTTTTGTTTATCATTGCTTATTTTTATATTAACATATCAAATAACCCTCGTATTTGTCTTTTAATTTTTTTTTTTCAAATTTTCTACTTTTAAAATGGTAAAAGACGTTGGTGGTCATCATGAATTTCCCAGGCTTTATTTCTTATTTTCACAAAACATGTTTTAAAATTTTTTTAAATAAATTCCATATTAAACAAAGTTTATCATAATCCAAATAAATTTTTCTCTTAATCAAGGATTTCTCATTAAAATATTAATTTAAATTTTTCTTAACAAAATTTAATCATTCAAATTTTTTATATTTAATCTGTAATTCGTAGTATGAATTAGAAAAACATTATTTAAAATTAATGGTATAAGATAATTAGAACAAAGTTATTTTCAATAATGAAATCTTAAAATAATTAACTGGCAAAATATGACCGAGGTTAACCTGAAGATATGCTGCTAATTTGGCAATTATTAACAAGCTTATATTTCAATTAATAAATAATTAATTTTTAATGAATATAAACGAAATAGTTGAAATTACTATGTAAATTATTTATTTTATTCAATAATATTCATATTTTATTTATTTGAATGATTTCAATTTTTCAAAAATCAATATTAATAAAAATTTAAATAACAAAAAAATAATAAATTTAGTAATGCTTAAACATCATCAGATCGCTAATGAAATCGATACTACCGGCACAGCGCTAGGTATTGCTGAATCTGCCGCCCTTTAAAGAAAACTACAGGAGCAAAGAATTTTCTTATTATTTTAGCTTCAACTTGTACGTATTTTTATTAAAATTATAACAAACTACCACTTGTTTTATATATAAATTTATATTTATCATGTGTTCAAATAATTTAAAAAATTAAATATTCGACTTGAAAGAAAATCAAATATGAATAAAAATATGAATTATATATATGTTATATAGGTAAGGGGTTTCGCTTCAAAAACTAATTTGAGTCGAACGGGAATAGGTACGGAGCTGAAATTTGGCATGGGTATGTAGTCGGTTACGGCGCATCCGGGAAAAATACGGATTTTCCGGTCCGGTGGCCAACTGAGTCCCAGCGGCTCGAAAACTGACTTTGCCCACAGTCTCAGTGTTACGAAATTTTTTGCTTTTGATTTTAGGGCTTAGAGGACCCCAAAAGCGAAATGCCCCAACAATGGCCTACAACATTGCCAGCAAAAATTTTTTGATCAGACCAAAAGCCTGACCTGTAGGTTAGGCAACGTAAGAATCACTTTTTTTGGACACTTCAGTACCAGGCTAATAGCTCATCAGGGTTTGAACTGAGCTGGAGGTGGCCAGCAGACTTATTGTAGAGCTCAATGAGCTCGATTTTTCCAAATTTTAAAATTTCGAAAATTTTCAAAATTTTTCGAGTTAGGCCTAAAATTCGGTTTTTCGGTTTTTGAATTTTATGATTTTTTAACGATTTTTCCAGGGAAAACGAAGACCACTTCCAAAACATCGTTTTTTGAGCTCTATCGATTAGTGATGTTTTTAGAAAAATTTCGATTTTTTCACGGAAATAGAAAAATTTTTTGGCCTAAGCGGGACATTTGAGTCCCGGGCCCATAATTCGTCGGGGGTTGGTTTTAGCCAAAAATTGCCTTAGGACAAAATTGTAGAGCTTTTAAAGTTCTATCGAATGGTGTACTAAATGTTAGGAAATTTTCAAAAATTTTCGAGCTAGGCCCCCTAGAAATTTTTGAAAATTTTTTTTGGGTTGAAAAGGGGGGTGAAAAATTTTTTTCTGTGGTATTTTTAGATGCTGATTACGAATATGACCTTTGTTTTTCGTTTCATAATTTTTAGAATTTTTTAAAAATTCGAAATTTTTTTCAATTTTTTGACCCTCGGGATTTTGGGGTAAATTTGAAAATTCATTGCTCATTTCAATGTGGGGCTATTTTCATGGAATAAAGCTTTAAAAATAGAGAAAAATAAGTAGAATTTTATGTGATAAATTAGGAATTTGAATCTCTAAAAAGAAAAAAGTTATTCCAGAATTTCTGGAAAAATTCGATTTTTCAGAAAAAATTTCATAACCCCTTTCTGAAAAGACATTCTGTAAAATTAAAATACTAGAAAAATCCGCAATTTTTTGCTCTATAAGATAAAATTTATTTTAGATTTTTATCACATTTTTAAAAATTGTTATAAAAATAAAAGTCATTTTGGGATTCGGGACCAAAGGGGAGTGACCAGGATTTTTGAGTGGAAAAATTTTTTTCACCGAAAATATTCCAAAAATATGTCCTTTGGGACAATTTAGGACGCTGATCACGAATACGTGATCAGTTTTTACTTCTGACATACTTAAGACCTCAGAATCCCTGTGTGATTGGGGATTCTGGGTCATCATTTTTTTGGGAGGGGGGAAAGTTCGAAGCCGGGCGGTGTATATTATTTTTCTATATATTATTAGCTTATTTTTACATGTTTTTAATTAATTTAAAATAGTTTGATTTATAAATTAATAAAAAAATAATTTAAAATTTAAATAAAAAATTTTTGATAAATGATTTGTATTAAAATTAATTATTTATTTGTTATAATTAATTAAATATTCTTTGTTTGATTTATGTTTAATTTTTTTGATGAATAAAAGTTTTATTTAATTTGACTTTTCAACAAATAAATTCCTTTCAATTTCAATAAATTTTTCATATTATACATTTAAAAGTTTATTTTAATAATGAAAAGGATTATTATTTAATTTTTAAAATTTTTTAATGCATCCAATTTTTACTCTTATATTTAATAAAACAATTCTCTTATTTATTCATTTAAACCATGGTTGTACCTCTTTTAATCACGGTTGTACCTCTTCTAATCACTGTTGCACCTTTTCTAATCACTGTTGTACCTCTTCTAATCACGAGTTGTACCTCTTCTTACCACTGTTGCACCTCTTCTAATCACTGTTGTACCTCTTTTAATCACTGTTGTATCTCTTCTAATCACTGTTCTACCTCTTTTAATCACTGTTGTACCTTTTTTAATCACGGTTGTACCTCTTCTATCATCACTGTTGCACCTTTTCTAATCATGTTGTACCTCTTCTAATCACCGTTGTCTCCTTCTTACCATTGTTGTACCTCTTCTAATCACTGTTGTCACCTCTTTTAATCACTGTTGTACCTCTTCTAATCACTGTTCTACCTCTTCTAATCACTGTTGCACCTTTTCTAATCACTGTTGTACCTCTTCTAATCACTGTTGCACCTCTTCTTACCATTGTTGTACCTTTTCTAATCACTGTTGTACCTCTTTTAATCACTGTTGTACCTCTTCTAATCACTGTTGCACCTTTTCTAATCACTGTTGCACCTCTTCTTACCATTGTTGTACCTCTTCTAATCACTGTTCTACCTCTTTTAATCACTGTTGTACCTCTCTTAATCACTGTTGCACCTTTTCTAATCACTGTTGTACCTCTTTTAATCACTGTTGTACCTCTTCTAATCACTGTTGTACCTCTTTTAATCACGGTTGTACCTCTTTTAATCACTGTTGTACCTCTTCTAATCACTGTTGCACCTCTTCTTACCATTGTTGTACCTCTTCTAATCACTGTTCTACCTCTTTTAATCACTGTTGTACCTCTCTTAATCACTGTTGCACCTTTTCTAATCACTGTTGTACCTCTTTTAATCACTGTTGTACCTCTCTTAATCACCTGTTGCACCTTTTCTAATCACTGTTGTACCTCTTTTAATCACGGTGACCTCTTTTAACCACTGTTGTTCCTCTTCTAATCACTGTTGCACCTTTTCTACCATTGTGTACCTCTTCTATCACTGTTGTACCTCTTTTAATCACTGTTGTACCTCTCTTAATCACTGTTGCACCTTTTCTAATCACTGTTGTACCTCTTTTAATCACTGTTGTACCTCTTCTAATCACTGTGCACCTTTTCAATCACTGTTGTTCCTCTTCTAATCACTGTTGCACCTTTTCTCATAACTCTTGCACCTCTCTAATCACTGTTGAACCTTTTCCACTCGTGGTTGCACCACTTCCCCCGTGGTTGTAACTCTTCCACCAGTGGTTGTACCTCTTCCCCGTTGTTGTACCTCTTCCCCGTCGTTGTGCCTATTTCCCCGTCGTTGTACCTCTTCCATAAAAACCGGCGCGGAGCACCGTATGAGCTCAACAAAATTTAAAAACGGGCGCGAAGCGCCCGTGTGAGGCCGCGAAGCGGCCTAAAAATCGCTGATAATTTTTTTAATTCAAAATCTCTTCAAAACGCAAAAGCATATCTAGGTAGCGAAGCTCAAGAAGCGCGAAGCGCTTTATCCCAATCCCAGATCCGATGGTTCACGCACCCGCTAGTTTTTAATTTAAAACGTTAATAATTATGGGGTACATTTTATTTATAAATTGTTTTTTATTAATTAGCTCATTGTCGCTATATGGTGATTGGTCTTTGGATCTCACTTTTATATTTTTTATGGATTTTCTGAGTTGTTCAATTTGTTTTTCTTCAAATATTAACCATTATAAATAATCTAATTTCATATTAAAGAAATAAAAAAAAATCCATTTTTAGTAAACAAAATGAAATTATTTTGAGTGAATGCAAAAAATTAAAATTTTAAATATAGAATTTTTCACATTCCTGGTTATAATCAATTTGTAAAACAAATTTCTTTAAAAAACTACAACTTTAAATATTGAAAAAATACAAATTGCACTTCTGTAATAGTGTCTTTCGATAAAATATTTAGATGAACAATATGCATATTTTGCCTTTTGTGCATTTTATATGCATATTTGGGAATTTTTTCAAGAAATCCTCTATTAAAATGGCCCCCCTCTATTAAAAAAAGCTCTTTTAATCCTTTGGAATGAAAAAATTAACAAAAAATTTCATTTTTGGCTTTTTACGAAAATATTAATACATATATCAATCGAATACTTTCTGCCTTCGAATACTTTTTGCCTTAAAAAATTATTGCAAACGATTCCAGAATTTTTAACAGAAAAAGTAATGACACCTTTTTAACAGAAAAAGTAATGACACCTTCTTTAAATCTTATAATTAAAGTTTAAACCTTGTTCTTGTCACATATTCACTTTGTTGGGTTATTTAAACTAACTTATTACTGACTAAAATATAAATTAGAATTTAATTAATTTTATGTTTCCTGATAACTTCCGAGTCAAACATTTCTATTTCCATGTTCAAGAAATTTCAGAAGCTGGAACAATCTTATATGATTTAACATTTAATAAAATTTATTTATTAAATTTCTCATAAAATCCTAGATATGATTAGTCAGTTTTAATTAAAAAAAGCGTTTTCCATTAAAAACTTTTTGTACATCTTTATATTTTACACAAATATGTGTGCTTTTAAATGTTCTTCTTAATGAATTTTTTTATGAATAGTTCTATTAAAAATATGAAAATATTGTAAATTTCGACTAATAAATAAATTTTAAATATCTAATTTAAAAAAAATTTTTCTTTTTAAATAATTAATTCTTAAAAACATGTGAAATATGTATGTAAATTAAATTTATAATTATTTAATAGAAAGTAATTTATTTAATAAACTTTCAAATAAAATGTTTTGAATTATCGAATTAAAAATGTTTTATTGTATAATTTTAAAATTTAATGGTTTAATAGAGTAAGAAAAATCTCTGGAGCTAAAGAAATATTTTTTTAACAAAAATTAATAAATAATAAAAATTTACAAAAAATGGAAAAAATCCTAAATATTCCATTTCTGGAAGTATTTTATTATTAATAAAATGAATTATTTATAGAAACATGGATGACCCGTCGGTGGAAAATTGTTGTATGGAAGCGGCAACATACCTTTGCCCTAAACCAGCTGAGTGCGGGGAAAAGGGTCACTTAATAAAATTAAAATTACGAAGAAATTAAGAAATAATGTAAATTAGAAAATTTTTGGGATAAAAGGCAAAAAAAAAAAAATTAAACAAAATAAAAATCAAATTTTTTTTATTCTCTGATTTAGAAATTCTTTTTCCTCTAATTTTCGCTCTATTAATTCTTCTGATCAAATAATTTAGTGGCTTGTTTCGTTTCGACAAATTTAATATTTACTTTATTTAACGAATAATAAAATTGGTACTTATTTGATAAAATATTTAATATTTACTCTCATTAGCGTTATCGGATGTCCATTCTCGTACTATTGTTGTGCTAACAAATAAGGTGATTAGACAATGGTTCTAGGATTTTCATATGGTGTGAGTTATTTGCTTTGCTCGCTTGCGTTTAAATTTTTAGCTTCTCATATATTTTGTATAGATTATTATCATTTTTTATATTTATTCATCATTATTGAACAACATAATTTTATGTTAATGATTAAAGAATTTAGATTAAGTCTTTAGCTTAGCCTTTATTGTTGATAATATCTTTAATTTGAAGTACATATATTTAATATAATAATAAATTATTCTTTAATGGTTCAATTAATTAGGTATAAGTAAAGTTCATTTTAATAAATTATTATAGAATTATTAGACTATTAAATTTTTCTTTTTAAGCATAGCGATTTTTATTTTACTTTTTCGGCACTTCAATTTTTGTGACTAACAAATAAGTGTAAGATGAGAAGCACATAAGCAAACGTACAATTATTCCAGTCACATTAGAAAACGGTGACTGTTGCAATAAACAATATAAAAAAGAAAGAATTGGCGTTTAGAAAATTGTTTTTTAATTTCATTGGCTAAAATTTTTGTATACCATATGTGAAATTGAGAATTTTTATTTTTATGCGATAATTATATTCATCTAAAAAATTCCCTGTTTTTACTTGATTATTTTCGAGTGAAATAAAAAATAATTCTTTCCATATTAGAAAATTGTATTAAAAATGGTAATGCTTTATAAATATATAATTTATTCTAAACATCTTTTAGTAAATATTTGAGACAATAAAATAGAAAATTTTAACAATACAAAATTATTTTATTAATTTATATTTTTATGTATTATTTGTTTTTTGAAATAGCACTCAATCAATGTGTTAAGAGTCAAAATGTTAGCTCATATATCCATTCTAATAATATATACGGTCAAAACGAAAGAACACGCAGATTATTCCTTTGGCGGCTGAAAATCATCCACAATGAGTGGCCGACGTCGTATAACTTTTGATCTTAGGAAAAATAGGTAATGTCAAATAAATAATTCGTATACGAGTTATAAAAAAGAAAAATAAATTTATTAAATAAATAATCATATCATGAAACGCATATCAAAAAGGTAGGAAATTAACTTTTAATAATTATTCTATAGAAAACAATTTCTATAGAAAACAATTTATTAATAAACTTTAAAATAAAATATTTTGAATAATTTATAGTAAAATAAATAATAGTATATAATGTTTATAATAAACACAAAATAATCCATAAAGAAATGTTTTATATTTAAATATAAGAAAAATCCAATAAATTTTATTAATTATAGTTAGAAATTATATATCAATTCTAATAAAATCAACAAAATAGTTTATTGTAATTTAACTAGAGAAGAGATTTGTTCAAAAAGTAAGCAGCTGATCTATATTTTTTCATCCAAATTAATAAAAAATTTTGAACATTTATAATTTTAGATTCATTAAAAGTATATATCCACACGAATTTCACTTGTTGATGGCAAGTTTTAATAAAATACAAATACAAATATACCTTTTATTATTGCAATTTAATTACTATGGATTCTGTTAAATATTTATATTTATCACGAAAAATTATTGAATTATGCATTGTAGTTTATGCATCTTTGCTGAAAATAACTAAACTTATTTAATATCGTAATTAAATTATTCAAAATCATAAAATGCATTTAAGTAATTATAAAAAGAAATTGTGAAATATTTGTGAAAACCTTTTTGAAAAACCATCATAGATATATTAGCTTAATTATAAAAATTATGGTCAATTGCAATAAATAATATTTTTATACAATTCATTTCTTACGAAATATTTTCTGAAATTTTGGTCAATTTTAGGGGTATATTTTTAAAATTTTTCGGATCGATTCTTAGGGGTGTATTTTTCGTTTTTATTGCATTTTTGCTTTGAAATTTCTTGAAAAAAACCGGTATAGGTGCTAAAACTCGAAAAATGCTAAAATAGGTGCTATTGACCTAAAAATCAAGTTTTAGGTAATTTTAGGGCTAAAAAGTCGCTCTAAATCGAAAATTGTTCAGAGAGAATGCTATTAAGCCGCAAAAAAATAGGTAAAAACCTAAAAATCCCATCTCTATTAATGAACAATATAAAATTTAATTTTAACATTTAAATTTATTTAGCAAAACTTTTTGTTTTAAAAAAGAATTTAATAAAATATAAAAACCGCAAGAAACTGGTAAAATATTAAATTAAAATAAGCTATTAATTAAAAAATGCGGACTAAAGTAAAAAAAACGAGCCTGGCTCGAGTTTTATACGATTATTTTCTGTTATTTTTTATCATATTTCGTGTTTTTTTATGTATATTAATATTGGTTTTTTTCTACCTATTATTTAATATTAATGCAAAATAAACTTTCATATAGGATATATTTTATGACGACATATTTTAAAATGAACAAGTGGTAGCATGCAATAAATTTTTAATCTTTCTTTTAATTTCCATGTGTATAGGATGTATAAAAATTCGCAAGCCTTATTTATTTTTGGCTGTATAGACGGGCAGGTGCGGCTTATTAAAATGACGTTCATTAACTTTCACAAAAATTTAGGAAAATTTTCAATTTTTTTACTTAATATATTTTTGAACAAATATTTATTGTTTGTGTTAAATATTCATATATTAGCTAAATAAATAATTTCATAGTGTTTAAATGTATATTATATTTTAGTTAAATTGACTATTTGTTATAATTTTATGCTCAAAATCCAGGAAAGAAATGGAAAATAAATTACTTTAAACTTTCCTAATGTCCTGATATCATTGTTTTCTTCTTTGAGCATCAAACGTAATTATCAATTAATAAAAAATTTATTTCTATTTCGCTCAAAAACAAAAGTTGCGATTTCTACTTCGTTCTCGAATAATGTTTATGTTTGCTTAAATCAATTACCAATTTAATAAATTTTGTAATTAAATTTTCTTTTATTTCATTAGTGATATTTTTATTGATTTTTTCAATTATCATGTAAAGATAAGTTTGCTACGGTTTCAATACATTGTTGGCCATAAAAGTTATATTATGTCATAGAAATTGTTGATATTAAAGAGCGAACATTGATTTATTGAAATTTATTAATCTTTATTCTTTATACTTGTCAATGTTGAGTACTTTATAAGCATTTTTATTCAATATTCTGAATTAAAACATTCATTTGAATCCACTCCATTCATCAAACTAATTTGATTCAACAATATTAATATTAAAAAAATTATAAATTTAATTGTGAAATAACAAACTTTTATTAATTAATTTAATTCGCGAAATAATATTAAATTAGAAAAAAATAAAGGATTGAATTTACACCTGTGAATGGGAATACATATTATCAAACTTACTCTATTAAATTAGAGAAGCAACAAATAATTACGGCGACGAATAAAAGAAAGCAATTTGTATGAAATTAAATTTATAAGAAAAGTCCATCTGATCAACATTTTTTAACAACTTTAATTTTTCGTAGTTCCTTAATTTTTAATTCTTGCAGCATTTAATTTTTAAACTTTAAAATACATTTTTAAAAATAAAATAATGATTTTTATATGAAATATATAATTTTAGAAAAACCACAATAAACAATCATTTACAATAACCAAAATACAAAAATGGAGAGAAACGACCCATTTAACTAAAATTAAACTTATTTTATATTAAAACTATTAAAAACCATTAAAACCATAGTTAATTAAAGAAATGTAAATAATAAAAAAGTTTTAAATATCTTATTTAAATGCAAATCATATTTTCCAATATAAAACAATTGAACAACAATTACTACAATTAAATATGTTAATAGCATGTCAATCAAATCGTAAAATGAAAAGGATTTATCATTAATTCAAATTATTTTAGTATTAAATTTAATTTTCTTATATGCTCATAGGATCAAAAATAATAATTTAATTTTAAATTTATAAAATAAATTTGAAGAGCAGAATTATTTTTAAAAATATTTAATAATTTAAGAAAAGAACAAATGAGAATACTTAGCGCACAGAGATAAAAAAAAGAAAATATTTATTAAATAGAAAGAAAATGTCAAATTTTTAATATTACTATAAAATATAATTACAAAAAATGATCTCGACAATTAAAAATTACTATAATAATTTTAAAATAAGGTAGTTATAACCAATTCTCTACGAATGATCTGTATTGTGACTGATTATTGTGAAAAGTACATCATCATTTTAAAATTAATAAATTTCATTAAATAAAACTTTTTTATTGTACATACATATTTTATAAAAGGATTTTACAGATAAAAATATACCACCTACCAATTGAACCGATGTTTAAGACTTGAAAGTCGATAGGTGAAAAAAATTATCACCAACAATTCCTTGACACATATTTCATAACTTTAAATTATTTGATTAACGCAACTTTATATATATAAACACAATTTTCCACCATACAATGAATTCGAATAAACTCAAAGTAACAAGAAAATTAAAAAAAAAACTTCAATAAATAAAAAAAAATTAATTTTGTGCAAGATAATATTTTTGAAGCGCTATTATATTTATTCTCTAAAAAATACATGTTTCAATTATCAAAATAAACAAAAAAAAAAAGTTCAATTGTTGAAAAATGTGAATAGAATAAAAAAATTACTATACAAAGTGTAACCAAAATTATAAACGGCATAAATACAAATTGTAAAAGCTTAAAAATATATCTAATTAAAAATAAAAAGCAAAATGCTACCGGAATGAAACATTGACGGTTGGTGCAATTAAATCAATTTAAAAAAATTGAACTTGCAACCGAAATGGACTGTCTATGCAAGTGAATCAAAATATTTTGTTACATTTAATAAATAAATTTTAAATTTCTAGCTCGGAAATAATAGAAAAGAAAAGTTTAAAAAGCTGATATTATTTAAAACATTTCAAATTATAAAATGTAAAAGAATTAAACAAAAAATTAAGAATAAAATGGATAAATACATCAAAATTTTAGCAATAATAGTTTATGCTTAAATCAATCCAAATGAACATTAAAATGTCACAGCAGACATATTAAAAATACAAATACATAAAATTATTCAAAAAATACTATAATACAAATAGACAAAAATTTACTCTTGTATTTAATGAGTCTATGATAAATCAATACGGATACATTTTATACCACGAAAAAAATATTAATTTCATTAAGTGCCGAACGAATTAAGAAACATCATTATCTCATCTGAAATAAAATTTTGAAATATTCATTAAAAAGGAATATAAAAAGGATAATTTGTTCCAATTAAATTTATGTAAGAAAAAGTAAAAATATAAGAAAAAAGGGCTTTTAAATGTAGAATAATTAATTATTAATTAAGATCATATTATTAAATGAAATTAATATATAGAAAAAACTACCTATTAATTTTTAAAACTTTGGTAAAATAATTACTTGAATTCTAATAAAGTCAAGTCAACTACCTTTTAAATATACTCAATAATTATTTAAAAACAAAAACTTTGAGGAAGAAATAAAAAATAAACATTAATGATGATGTGTTAATTTTTGAATTTAAATATCAACAAATGATATATAAAAATGAATTGGACTATGTATTTGTAATTAACACAACCCATGACATGAGATTCACAAAATAAATAAAAATCCTTATAAGTAATTTTTATTCTTCAAATTAAAATAACTAAAATAAAATATAAGAATTAATTATAAAGGAAGGTAAATTATATCATTTTAGAGAAGAAAAAACGTAAAAAACAGAATCATCTAATAAATAAAAATGTAAATGAAAAAGGATGTATTAGTAAAAATTATAAACATCGAAGACAACACTTTTTCAAGTAAAGAGCTCATTGCCATGAAAAAAAAATATTGAAACAATAAACAACTGTTTTTTGCTTTGTAAATACTCATGATATAAAAATAGTTATTTATCTGTTTAAAACCTTACAATATACTCCACAGAATAATCTGAAAATTATTTAAGATTACTTAAACATTTACACAAATAAATTAATTGATATATGCAAATAATTTATTGTTAACAATTGATTTCCAAGTGCATATATTTTTTATAGTAAAATTGCACTTGCACTTTTTAAAGATACTTTCAACAGGAAGTTCATAAATCAAGGGATTCAAATAACAATAGACAAATAAAAATGCTTACTAAATAGTTTTTAGAAAATTTTTATTATACTTTTGAAAGAAAAATAAACATCTTTAAAGTAAGTGCCCTAAAGGAAACCAACGATATAATTGTTGCAACACATGACACTGGAGAATATTTAAATTATTTTTCTTATTCAAACAAGGTATAATGAACAGTTATTTAAATTATTAAATCATATAAATATAAAATTGTAGATAATTAGCACGACGAAAACAAATTATCTGAAATTTATTATACTGTTAAAATAAATAGCTTTAAATTATATAAAGAACAAAGGATATGCAAAAAAAGAATATTTAAATACATAATATTGGATGAAATTTTAAAATGGAAATACAAAAAGCTTTCGATACGCTATTTTGAACATGAAGTACTGTACAATAGAAAAAATTACCAAAAAGAAAAAATAATTCACATTTGTTTTATAATAATAAGCAAATATACAATTTTATACATTTACTTGAAAATTCTTAAGCCATATTTTTGTCAGACTACCAATTCGGCTCAAAGATTGTCAAGAAAACCTTTGAAGAAAGAATTTTTTAATTGAAAAAACCATAGTACAATAAAAAAAAATTGTTTCAAAATAGCAAATAGAACCTTTAAAACCTAATAATCAGATTGATAAAGATAAAAGTTAAAAATTAATTCATAGTAGATGACTAAAAAAAGTTATATGTTTTTAAAAAAATGTTATTCTTGATTGGGATTTAATAGCTTTTGGTGAACTTATGGTAACCACCGCAATACACGGGGCCCAATTCCGGCTCATAAATAAATTTTTAAATTTTTTGAATTTTTATAAAATTTAATTACATAATTTTGTTATGTGTAAAGAGTGGTTTTTATTTTATATTTTTATAACCTGTCTTTTTATTCCATTTAATGTATATTACAAATTTTGATTTATTTTATTTTTTTGATTTAAATAGTTACATTTTGAACGTGACAATTTGTTTAGAATCTGTTACAAAATTCATTTCTTCCTTTAAGAATTTTTATCAAATTGTTTACTTATGCTTTTTTAAGTAATAATGATAAATGGTTAAATAAAGATTTTAGATTTTATGTGAAAATAATAATAAAAAGATTTTTAATTTTTAATTATTTTAATGACAAATCGCAAAAATGTATTAAATTTTTAACTGTATAAAAGTAACATATTTACAATCAAGATTCATCGTTTTTTGCTCTAAAATATTTCAATTTTTTCTATTGTTGCATTTTTCTCTATTTGTTCTTTTAAAAATTGGTATTTTAGAAATCATTTTGGAACAAATAAATATTAGGATGTTGATAAATCTTAAATTTTGAGATAAAATTGTATAGTAGCGGTTCTATGAACTTCGTAATTGAAAAATCTGTAATCTAAAACATATAATTTTATATAATTTTTAGAATCCATGTTAATAATTAATTATATAAAATATAAGAAATTGTTTTTTTATTATTTTTTTTAAATTAAATATCATTCTTAAATAAATTAAACACGAATGCCATGCATGTTCCTGTAGCTGCTGCTGCACGAACAGCCAGCCACGCACCTTTCGGTAGCTGCTACTGCACTAACAACCGCGACGGTCTACCCCGCGGCGGTTCACCGTTTATAAACGGCTATGGCTCGTCACTCTAAACTAGAGACCGGACAAGAGGGTCGGTCGGTCGGTTTCGGTATAAAAACCGAAAAAAAACCGAAACCGAAAAAAACCGAAAAACTCAAAAATTTCTCGGTCGGTCGGTTTCGGTTAAAAACCCGAAAAAAAACCGAACCGAAAAAACCGAAGAAAAATTTTCGGTATATCGTTTCGGTTTCGGTTTTTTTTTAATTTTTATATTTTTTCCAAAAAAAGCAATAAAACATTTTTATTAACAGAAAAAGCTAAAGATCACCTCTGAACTAAATTGTAAAGCTATTGAAGCTCTATTGAATGGTGTACTAAAGTTTGGAAAATGATAGAAAAGGCAGTCAAAAAACATTTTTTTTTTAAATAGTGAGAAAAAGTGCCAAAATAGTTAAAAAAAAGTCCAAAATAGTGACAAATAGTGACTAATACAAAACTTTTAGTATCACTACGATGAAATTACCTTACAAATAGAGATGATTGAATTTTCTATTCATAACTCTTTCAATACCTAATTTAATTCTATGAACTTTTATTAGGTGTGGGTTGAAAAGTTACCCGCAGCTGAGGGTTAGTCAACCGGGTTAAGTTACGTTCAACTCAGGATTGACTCAAAATAAAAAAAACCAAAAACATAAAAAATATTTATAAAAATGAAAAAAATTATGAAAATGTCATCTATTTAAATAAGTAAAATGCTCTTTAAACAATAATCGTATCTTTGTACAAAGAAAAAAATCGGCTTTCAATAGAAAAAATATATAAAGAAAGAAAATGGACAATATTATCTTTTTTGAAAATTAATAACCTAATATGTTATAAAAATGTATATTCTTTTGCATATTTTTTCTGCGCATGTGCAATGAAGAAAGGGGTTCAAATTTTTTTTTATAATTTTAATGCTATTTTTTAACTGATTTTGTCTAAAAATAACAAATTTTGAGATTTTGGGCTTATTTTTTTAAGAAAAGATAGGTTTTTGGGGGGCCGACGATGCCGATAGGCGACGCCGGGGGAAATTTTTAAGAATTTTTAATGAATTTTGTTAAGAAAATGGCCAACTGATTTTTGATAAAAGTCGGTCGGTTTTTTTCGGTTTTCTGATTATTTCGGTCGGTCGGTTTCGGTATAAAAACCGAAAAAAACCGAAACCGAAGAAAACCGAAAAACTCAAAAATTTCTCGGTCGGTTTTTTTCGGTCAAAAACCGAAACCGAAAACCGAAAAATACCGAAAAAAACCGAAAAAAAACCGAAAAAAAAACCGAACCGATCCGATCTCTACTCTAAACTGAACCGCGCATGCCCTCAGAGCCGACTAGTTTTATAGTATTTTTAAAATTCATGCTAAAAATGTAATGTTTTACAAAAATAATGATTTTCCGAAAAACGCAAAACTAAATATTTTATATTTTTCAGAATAATTTCATTTCGCAAAATTAGTTTTTGTAACCATCATTTTAAGCCAACAAAAACAAAAGCAATAATAAATAATAAGGAAATGAATGACCAAATTTTTATATTAATTATAGAATTCATTAAATAATAACTAATTCTATGAAAGGTTTTATGACCCAATAAATTGCTATTTTTTTATTTTAGTGTATACATTAGTTTACACTTATATTTAATTTTTAAAAACAAAAAACCGGTTTTAATGTGCATGTTCTAAATTTTTTTTCGTAAAAAATTAGCTATTATGATTTTGTTATACCAATTTCGATTGTTTTACTTTTGATCGACAAAAATGTTTTCTATATATTAAAAAATTTTCAAGGAGAGTATAATTAAAGTTTTATTTTATATTTATGTCATTTACTAATTATATATTTGAATATTGCAAATATTTATATTGTATTTGGGACTTTTGATTATTGAACTTTAAATACTAAAGTAATCAAAAATAATGATCAAAAAAACTATAGTTTCAGATAACTAAATTGAATAGAAAAAAGACTATTATTTTTTTACAAATGCTGAATAATTCCATAGAAAAAATTAATTAAAATTGTTGAAAGTTTTTTTTTTTTGTTTGTGTTTATTCGTGTTATTTATTATTATGTACTATTTTATTTAACTTTAATTTCTTTTATCTCTTTAATAGTTTTATTTAGTAAAAAAATAAAATTAATTTAACTAATAAATAATTGATCATTTTATTGTTTAATTTTTACAAATTATGGCTTTTATGGCATTCTGGTAAATAATTCATTTTAAACTTCGCTCTTTTTGTGAGATAATCATTTATTTATTACGCCTAATAAATTATAATTTAACGAGTGCTGAGAAATTTCTATGATTAATTTTTCCATCGCGTCAAACACGATTTGTAAACGTCAAAAAGGTAAATACACAGCCATGAATAGTTTTAAAATGTTTATTTAGTAAACTTTAATTCTGGTTTGTTGGTTTAAATAAGTTCATACAAAAGTTTTTCCTCGCTATTGCACAATAAAACTTTTAATAGTTTTTTTTAGAATTAGCATAATTAAATATTTATTTAATATTAATTGTTTTTTTTAAGTTTAAATATTATTAATGGTACTTTTATATAAGAATACCTTTGGCTTTTGATCGAATTTTGCATTTGATATTTATCTTGCACATATCGTCTCGACAATTTTTCTGCATTCGGCTGGTGTAACCAAATGCTATTGTCAGCATGAGATCTATCTATTTAATTTTACAATCTCCGATATATTCCTGTAAATAAACTTTAATAAAAATTATGAATAATAAACATAAACAAAACTGTTCGAAATTAATACCATTCGATCTCAGCGACCGCATTTTTTTGCGCCAGTAAATCATGTAAATAGAATATGGTACATTTAAAAAGATACAGATTATATATTAAAATTTTATTTAAAGAAATTTTTCTAAATTCAATATTCATTAATGAAAATATTTGACAAATACTATTCAAAAAATAAAATGAACTTTTCCGGGGCATGGATTTCTAACAAAAGTTTATGCATTTCACTCTAAACATAATAAATAAACTAAAAAATCTTAAGAAAATTATAAATATTATAAAATAGAAAATAAACAAAGATAAAATATTAAGCATTGAATTTCTTCTAATTTGGTTAAATAGGAATGAAAAAATGAATATTTTAATGAATTAAATAAAATCTGAAAAATTAATGTTTTTTTTTTTGCAATAATAAATTTGCAAAACTTAAATAAAATAATTCTGTAATTCTAAAATTATAAAGTTATATGCATTGCCATCTAAATATTAATATAAATATCACAGCCAATATTAATCCTTATTCAAAATGAATTTAAAAAAAAAGAGGAATATTTTTGATATTTTACAATTTAATCTTTCAAATAAAAATATGCAAACATTAATTCATAAATAAGCATTCTCTATCTGGCACCGAATGCTTCCATTGATTGATGTAATTTTGTAAGTTACCAAGGCTATAATTATTTAGATCATAATCTTAAATAATATTATTTTAGGTTATTCTAAAATAAAAATTAATTTTCCAAAGATCTGTCTCTTAAAATATTGTTCAACTAAATTTTTTTTTGTAGTATCACAAATTTTATACTAAGTAAGTCATTTTCGAATAATCTCCCTTGGACTCTTTCTAGCAATTCTTTATTGTAAACTGATAAATTTCAAAATATTACTAATTTAAAATAAATTTTCTATTATTACAGCAATTTTTGCGAACAATCTTTTATTAAATATTTTCAATTCGAGTTGTGATTTTGCGTTTTAATAAATTATTTATTTATATTTATTATTTTTTTACTCTTTTATAAATACTCTATCGATGACATATTATAAAAATTAATAATATTTTTTATTCAATATATATGATTTAAGTTTTTCATTGTTTTTATCCATTCAATTTATTCATTATGCTGTATCACGCTGATTATGGATCAGTTTTATCGCGTAATCAGGATGGTCATTTAAATATGCTTACCAAGAGCTTGCTCATTTGCTGGTAAAAATGTTCAAAAAATTTTATTGAAAAAATATTTATTGAAATGCTGTTTATTAAATCATCTCTTAGTTATATTATAGTATTTTTCCTGAATAAATATCATAATAGTTTCTTATTTCGTGATTTAAAATTCTCTCTTTTTTCTTATTTTTATTAATCAATATTCTAAGTTTAAATTTAGAGCGTCTTTTTTTATTGTTTATTTTCTCTTATTTAAGTAAAGGAACAATTTTAATTAAATTAATGTATTTTAAAAATAAAAGATTGCAATTTAATAATGTCATTGTAAAAAAGAAAGTTTTGTTATTCTATTAAAATTAAATTTTATACATTTTATACAACATTTCAGTTTGTCAAAAAGGTGGAAAAAAATACAAAAATGATTATTTATTTAAATCTTTGTTAATTTGTTGCAATCAATTGTTTATTTAAGCGCCGTATTTTTTCAGAAAAATTATTCTTCACCTATTTAAAATTAAATTCATGATTTTATAATCTTTTGGCAAATCAGTATTATTTTGATTTGTATTTTAATAAAATTAAAAATTTATAAAGGTTTATAGTTATTGTAAATCTTTAACAATATTGAAATAACATTTTTTAAATTTTTCTTTTTTCCTCTTTTTTCTGAAATTTGATTAATTTTTTATTGTTTGAAGAGCCACCCAAATGTGACAAGCACTTCTATTAATAATTAGATTAAAAATATTCTTATTATTAAATTTTTTATTTAGATTGTGTCTGTGACTATTAATAATGAAATATTGTTGTTTTAATTCAAATAATAAATTAATTGATGCTTAACTTGATGACTTGATGACGAAATAAATTTGCATAAGAATAAGTGAATATGAAACAAATACATTACACAAAAAAACTGCAGAATTCTATTAATACAAACTTATTAAAAATAAATTTAACCTTTTTACACGTTATAAAAACACATATTAATGAAAAATATTTATGAAATTTTATTTAAAATATAATATTAACTTTTGGTCTTTTGGTTGAAGAAAATATATTAATTGCATGTAAATATTCGTTTTTTCAAAAGTATTAAATCTGTAATTATTTATATATCATTTATTTACTTTATATATAATATATTTTTTCAATTTTGATATATATTCGCAACCCAAATTATTTTTTAGTTATATTTAATTAATTTTTAAAGATTTTATCCACATAATTCTTCTAAATATTGGAAGAAGTACATACATTTCAGGTCCTATTATTATTTAAATTAAATTTGTTTTGTATAAGAGGTATATATTTTATAAATTTGTTTTTTATAATTAAAAAAATTATATATTGAAATCAAAAATATAATTATATTTAAACATCTTCATCTCATGAAAAAAATTTGTATTTTGTTATGTTTTGTATTGCTTTTTATCTTTTAATTAGAAAAAACAAATACAATTTGTAAAATTTTACTCTATATAATATATTTTCATGCTCAATCCAGTTTTAATTCACTTCTTCATTATTTTATTGTTGTACTAAAGCACTGAATCGAATAAACTGTTTTTTTGTATCAATTTGATTTTTTTTCATTTGATTTTACTTTAATGTAGTCGCTGTTTGTGCAAATTTATTAAAACAATGCATTAACAAAAATATTTTTTTTCTTTTTTAGGAAAAATAATTAAAATTTTATATAATATATACAATAAATTTCCTTTCTATTTTTCAATATTCGCATTAATAAATATAGTTAAATACCCGTTAGAGTCTGGGTCGTTTCCGTACGGGCCGTTTTCGTACGAGCACAAATTTTTGGCTATAACTTTTTTATTTGTCAACTAAATCAAACACTGTTGGTATCATTCAATAGCCCTTTGTGTCCTCTATTAGCCTGTAAAATTTCGTTAAGCTTCAAAAACGTTATGGCCAGAAGAATTCAAAAAACCAAAATTTCCAATTTTTTGGCTCGAAATTTTTTTAAACTTGACGAATTTTTTGGAATTTTGCAGGCTAATAGAGCATCTGAAGGGCTTCCGAATGATAATTTGTTATAAAAATTAATTTAATTTTAGTGAAAACCCACTAAAAAAACTTAACAGTTGATTGCATTTGAAATTGAATTTTAATATATTCATATCATAAAAATAAATATGATACCAATTGAAGTATTTTTGCAACAATTTATACAAGATAAGAAGTGTCTAAAGAGATTAAATTAAGTATGGTTTTATAATTAGGTATATGCTTTTCTATACTTCTATTTTAAAATTCTATATTTTCTTTCAATCTCGTGACATCACTCACACTCGTTGGTTGGTTGGCTGTACATTTTCCTGTTAATTTAAGAGTTCTTAATTAAATTTATTCTATTTTCCCCCACTTTGATTAAAGCGGTTGATTTTATCATGCAATGAATTTAATTTGTTTGCTTTTTTATGTTTTATTGTTTTTTCTTAATAATTTGTTTAAATTATTTGTAATTGAACAAATTCATGGAAATAGACTTGGCTGAATGATCGCTCGTATGGCAGTTTATTTTTGTAAAAAAATTGATTTTTTTATAATTTATTGTTATTTTTCTCCTTTATTGTTGCGTTAATTTTGTAATTATCTATTATCTTTTGCTTTTTACATGATTATGTTATTTTTGTATATATTATTTTTAATCTTTTTGTACTTTCTTTTAATAAAAGCATTCAGCCATAATAGACAAATTCGTTATTTATATGCTAATTTCATCATTAATAATATATAAATGCAACTAAAAAATATTCATGGGATTTTATTAAAGTTATAATAAATTGTCGGGATTGGGTTTTAAATTATGAATTTTTTTTAATACTTGTATATCAGGGATGTGCCGAGCCAGACAAAATCCGATTCCGATTAAATCGCCGATTCCGATTATGGCCAAAAATCCGATACGGTTTTAAAACCGATTACGATTATGGCCCAAAATCCGATTAATTGCGATTCCGATTACGATTCCGATTTTTTTAAATAATTTTTTCCCAAAAATTTTATTCATAATCAAAAATTTTTGCTAAATAACAAAAAACTTGATTATATCGGGGAGAATTAATTCGGCACTGCTTTGTGAGAAAAATTTAATTTCAGTCATTATTAGGGTTGTAAATTATATGGACTATAAAAAGGCAAATATGGACATAAAATATGGACTAAAAAAGCCCGAAATATGGACTAAAAAGCCCAAAAATGGCCAAATATGGACCAAAATATGGACTAAAAACTGCCAAAATATGTGTTTTAAATCCTCAAAAATTCCAAAAAGGTGTATGTATTCAATATTTGCTCTAATACACTTAAAAATACAATAAACAACCAAAAAATCAATTTAAAACATAAAAATGCAAATTTTTTTATTGTCGTCCATCGTAAAAAAATATTTCCAAGTTTGTCAAAATTTCAAAAAAATTCTCATTTAAAAAAATGAAAGGTTCACAAAAATGGCAAAAATATTTATTAAAAATGACGACAAAAAGTCAAATTTTTCGGATTTTTGGGCTGTAATTTTTAAAAATTTCCAAAAAGTCCATCTTTAGGGATGTATTTTTCGCTTTTTTTTGCATTTTTATAGTGAAAATTTGCCAAAAATGGTCGAAATATAGACTAAAAACACAAAAATGGAGAAATATGGATTTATTCCCAAAAACCCCCAAAATATGGATTTACATGGACTAAAAACCTTCACCAAATCAAAAAATTTTAATGCAGAAATGCTATTTTTGAGCCCCTTTCTTCATAGCATATGCGCAGAAAAAATATGTTTATCCATATAATTTACAACCCTAGTCATTATGTTAAAATAAGATTAAAACATTCGTTTCAGAAAACATTTTTTTTCAAAATTCATTGGTATTCTCGCTAAAAAAATTCCTTCAAAAGGTCAATTCTTAGGGGTGTATAATCGGATTTCAAGGCAAAATCCGATTACGATTATCCGATTCCGATTATGGCCCAAAATCCGATTAATTGCGATTCCGATTACGATTACGATTCCGATTCGGCACATCCCTGTTGTATATCTATCTCCTTCATTCTTCCAGCCGAACTCAATAGAAGCTTGGGCACAAGTAAACCCGCTGATTTTGTCATAAAATGTTGCAACGATTGCATAATAAGATATTATATTCCAAGTGTTATGCTTTTATTTGTATACATTTTTTAAAATGTTAAATAGATAAATTAATTTTGTTTTATTGAACTTTTCTAAAAATGAAACGGTTAAGTGATTAAATTTTCTATTACTTGACCAATTATTTATTTCTAATTTTTGTATTCTTAACAATAAATAGTCAACTAATAGTTTTTGTCGAATTTCTCATGATTTTGAATTGTTTTTAGTAAATTTGTTAAATAGAATACATTAAATATAAAATTTACATAAATTAAAATGTTTATTTATTATTTCGCTTTTTATAACAATAATAATTTTCAGAATAAAAGTTGTAAAGTCGCGTCCGCCCTGGAAGTACGCAAATATGATTTAACAGGCTATAATTTTATTAAGTGTAAATACTTATTTTTGTCAACTTAGAATTAGGAAAAATAATTTGATTGTATTTTTGGCCTAATTATTATTATGAATATTTATAATTTACCTATACTAAAGTTGGTTTCATTTAAAAAAATTTTTTCATTTGTAATTAAATTGTTTCAATAAATAATTAATTTTAAAATTTGTTATGAGTTATAAACATATTAACTTGTTTTATTAAAAAAAATTTGTTGTAAACATATTAAAAGTTAAAATTTTGACTTTCACCTCATTAGATTTTACTTATTTTTATCTGGTATAATTTCATGCACGTGAGGGAGTTACGGAATGCAACTTATTACCTGTTTTGGTTACTTTTTTAATTAACAAAAATCGCAAAATATTTATTTTTTATTGTAGTTCTTTTCCATTTTTTCTAATTCGCTCGTCACATTTTTATTTTTACTTCTTGTGATATTTCTAGATTATCATCTTTTCATATTGAAAAACTTTGTATTCTTTTTTTTTGAAAAATAATAGTTTCCATTAATTATCATAATGTATATTTCATTAATACATTTATCGGGATAATATATCTCATTAGCATTTATAATATTAAAATCCATTTGTAATGGTCTTTATTATAGGAGACGTATTTCAATAAATATTTATAAAAATTGCATTAAGATTTTGATAATAAAACTAATTGAAATAATATTTAAATTTTCCGAAGGGTTTTATATATAATATGTATCTCTCTATTTTTGGATTTTACATTTATCCCTATCAAGGTAGGTTTCTTGCATTTCAAACTTTGTACGGTGTTTTCCGTAGTCGGATAATTTTTACATGTCTTTAAATGTTTTTTAAGTGCATTATAAGAAGAAGTAATTACATATCAACATTTAATATATTTAAATTCAAAATATTCCATTCCAAATTCTTTACTTCTAAGTTCTGTTTTTCGAATCTTTTGTAAATTAACTGGGCGTTGGAATTCTTATCTGTGCTTATGAAAATATTGGGTACTAGGGACACCATACGTGGTTCTAAAAGTTTGACAAAAAATAGAGAGCGATGTCAAATCACTCGATTTTGTTTTTTCATTTTTTAAAAATGTTTTTTCTGTATATTTTTGATTTTTTAAAATCATTTCAATTAATATTAAAATGTTATTTTTGTAATTTTATCATTTTAATAGATTTAATGAATACATATATACCTACATCACTAAAAGTGCTATTTCTCACTTGGCTTTTCTACTCTTTGCTTCTCTGTTAATGTGCCGAAAGATGAGACAAATGAATTTAAAGCAGCGCATTCTGTCTCTATCTCTCTCCACCTCCTCCCTTTCTCTCTCTCTTTCTATCTCACTCTCCCACCCGCCCTCACTCTCTCCCTCTCTATCTCTCTCCACACCCTCCCTCTCTTTCTCCCACCCCTCCCTCCCTTTCTTTTTCTCTCTCCCCCCCCCCCCCCCCCCCCCTCTCTCTCTCTCTCTGTCAATAGAAAACGACGCGAAGAAAAATGAAGGACGAAAGCATCAATTTAATTGAAGCAAAAATTTCTTTATATTGATTTGCCAATTTATTCACTTTTAATGGTTTTAATTTTTGACATTGAGTAATATTTTTTTCTAATATTAAAAAATTTTCAATGAATCGCCTAAAAAGCGTTAACAACGCCTTTCCTGGGATTATCGGGGTCGCTGACCACGAATATGACATCCATTTTGACAATTTCGAGCCCCGGGTCCGAACTCGAACAAAAACCGAAAAATTCAAAAATTTTTGAGTTTCATTTTTGTTCCAATTTTCTTTAAATACACAGAAAATAACTGAAAGTCATAAGTGCATCAATAAAAAAACATTTTTTGCAGGCATAATAGAAAACACTAGGGGCTATCGAATATATAAATAATTAAAAATTTGGTTGCTTTTGAGCAAAATTATATAAAAATATTTTAATTTTATGGTTTTTTGCATAACGCCTATATTGATGGTTTTTGAGTAACGTCATCGCACCTTCTTAACTAATAAATAAGGAAAAAATCTCTAAAATTTCTCCAACCCAAAGAGAAAAAATCATAAAGATGTTAAATAATCAAAAGTTAAGCATATTTATTTGTATGGATAAATAGACAATTTTAAATACATATACATATTAAAAAAAAAGATGAAAAAAATAAGGAAATTTTATATTGAAAATTTACTATCTCATAATTATATGTTCAAAATTTAAACGAAGAGGAATATGAAGAGTATTTTAATGTATTATCAATAAACTACCAAAGTTTTTTACATTTATACAGAATTTCTATTGCTAGCAAAAATATTCATTTTACGGGTCCAGCCTGACCTATGAGAAATATAACAATTTCTAATCATTTATAAAAAACAAATAAAATAAAATAAAAAATATGCTTTATTATTGAAAAAATATTAAACCTAAACGCCAAAAAAGCTTAATTAAAATAAATTGATTTAATAGAAAAAATATGAATTCAAGTCATTTAAAAGTCACATTTATAATTGTGCACAAAAATGCAAAAGTGAAGATAAAAAAGTAAAATGTGCTTATAAGATTTATAAAACATTAGTGTTCTTTTAATTATTATGTAAAAATGCAATAATTCATTAAGTTTAAAGCAAAATTATTAAAATAAAAAACAAAACCTTAAAGAATTTGTGTATATGAAAAAAAAATTCAGCAGAATGCATATTGTGAATTTAAGGAAATATTTTATAGTAAAGTATTTAAAAAGCATTCATTGTATGGAACAATAAGCATGTCGAAAAATAAAACTTTTATTCTCCAAAAACTTATTTATTTTATTTAAAAGCTATCTTTCTTAAAGGTTGACCCGTTTTATGTTTATAACGACCATATTTATAAAAAAGGGAAAAAATTATGTGAGATTTATTTATCAGATTATTAACATAAACAGCTTTAATTTTTATAACAAAATTGAGGAAAATAATAAACATGATCAATGATATCATTTGAAATCCAAATCTTTTACGATTTTTATTGTTCATAACTGTAAATATTAAACACAAAATTTAAAAAAATACTTATACAATATCTTAACGAGAAAGTAAAAACTTGGCTACTGTATATAAACATTTTAATTGTTTTTCATTAATACTTAAATTATTTTTTTTATAATAATAAAAATTTGCATCAGTGCTAAACAGATTTTCGGCATTAAATTTGTCCCATTTGGCAGAAAATCGTGGATTTAAAATTATAAAATTAAAATAAATAATAAATTAATATTGCTAATTGTAAAATTTTGTTTAATAAAATATGCTTTTTTAATAATAAGGAATGTTACGAATTAACATGTTTTAAAGTAACAAATAAATGTATTTACAAAACTCCAAAAATATATTTTTTATAAATAAAGTTAAAAAATTTAACCAAGTTTAAAAATAAATGAAATTATAAGTTAATTTATTTGTAAATAGTTTTTTTAAACCCAATAATTTAAAGATATTCGTATATTAATTGTAATTGTCATTTATCAAATAACTATCAGTGTTCTGAATATGAAAAAAATGTGATATAGCTCTGTAAAACAGCTAAAAATAAGCAATATTATATTTACAAAATTTAAAAAAGCCGAAAAAATAAAACGTTATCGTGAATTCTGGACTATTCCATTTAATTCAATTATTGAGCATAATTTAAATGAAAAATAAAAGAAATTAAATTGATTTTTAAACGAAGGATATTACAAAATTTATAAAAATTTGCCTTTTCTTCCGAAAACTTTTTTCTAAATAATTAATAATAGAAAAGAACTACATAAAATAAAAGTCAAATACTCAAATACCAAACTGCAATTTTAACAACCCAACATTAAAATCTATATGAATATTTTACTTATTTTCTAAAAATAAATTTTAGAAAAAACAAAAAATTACAAAAATATTTGAAACCAAAAATTTTACTTTTGCCGAACAAATTAATGCGATTTACCAAATTTAAAATATTTTCTTTTTTAGTGTTCCCAGAATTCCCAGAACCTAAACAAGCTGAGTGGTGTCAGTACTTTTAATATGAAAAAAGATACTTAAAAAATCGCAAGTTCTTCAAAAATAAATAATTTTTAATAATAATGTTTTTTTATTGAATATAACTCAGGGGTACAATAAATATAATAAACAATCTTTTTGTGTAAATACCAGTGGTAACAAAATAATTACATATATGATTTGTCATGGATTGAAGAATGAAAATGTAAATTATTTGAAAAAATTAAACAATGTAATATAAAGTTCAACAAGATAAAATGGAACTTCTATAAAATTTGGTGGTAATATATCAATCATAAATAGAGATTACGTTAAATAATATGAAATTTTAAAGGATTGTGTAAATACACAGCTGCCGAATTTATGGAAATTCATCGCAGAATCCACTTATTGATATATTGAGCCAATGCAAATTCGGAATGCTTTAATTAATTTTAAAAATAATTTTCTTGTTAATTCTATATTAAAATCGCAAAAAAATCATACAAACTTATTTTTTTTATCATACATAAATAATTTCAAAAAGAAAAATATAGTTGATTATGCAAAAAAATTAAAAAAAATTATATTACTGTAAAAAAAATAAGACACATCCGTTACAACTTTAAAATAAATTAACAGAAATTATTAATGTTATAATTTATATTATTTTAATTAAAAAAAATAAAACAAATTAGAAATTGCTTACTACTCACTATATAAGCTTAACCCAAAAAATGTTTTTTCCGATGAAGCTTTAGGAGTTCTCAATCAGAATATTAATTTAGAATTTTTTTTATAAATTATCATAACGTTATGGTCACGAAATTTCAAAAAATCTTGAGTCGGAATTTTTTGGACATAACTTTTTGAAACTCAATGAATTTTTTTTAAATTTTAAAAATAAATAGATTAAATAGAGAAATTAAAATTTAGAAGAAAATTTAATTTGATTGCTTTTGAAAAAAGTTACAAAGCGTTGAAAATGCTAAAAAAGTTATGTTGAAAAAACTCTGACTCAAGATTTTTTGAATTTTATTACCATAACTTTTTATAATTTTGTATAAAAATTTTCTAAATTAATATTCTGATAGACAATACTTAAAACTATTGAATGATACCAAGAATTATTAATTTGATTGAGTTTAAGCCATGTTATGAGTTTATATGTTTTACATTTTTGTTTTCCTACCCTTTGGCGAAATTTAAGAAACAACACAGCACCTTTGATCACCATCAATATTTTCACTGAAATTATTTACTTAAAAAATATATTAGCATAAAAATTTATATCTGAATTTAAATGAATTATGAAATTAACAAGAAATATTTTCTTCTCAAACAACAAACTTTATTGTACCAATATGTAATTAGATGAAAAAAAGCAAAATTCTTATTGGAAAATAAACTAAAAACTAGAAATAAGCAATTAAATTAAATAAGATAAATTTCAAAGATAAATCATTAAATTAATTTTAAATATTTAAATCCACGAAAAACAGTTGCCTTGTTGTAGTTTATTCCATTAGTGGAACAGTGATATAATGTGGTTATGATTAAAAAGAAAATATTTAAAAAATTAAAATTAATAAACCTTTTAACAGACTCAAAGTAGAATGATTTCATAAACAATAACATGGATGTGAATAAAAGAATATTAATACAAATGAGAGGTTGTCAAAAAACGAAATTATAAATTAAAATTATCGGAAATAAAATATTTCAAACATTATTTTAAATTTGATTAAACCAACTTTTTGCGATATATATCTGTACTTTATAAATCAGAACGAAAAAACAAAGAATTTCACAAAAATAAGATATGCACATAATTTGAATAAGTAATAGCAAAATTTGAGAACGAGGAATAAGAGGAAAATACAAATGTTACCTACTTTAACGATATCAAAGAGTACAAATTAAAAAATTGGTATGTATAAATTAAATTCAATACCAACTTTGCGAGATGTTCACTTTAAATAAAAAATATTGTGCTTGGACAACACATCTATAATGTTTAAAAAATCAGTAAAATATTCACTGAAATTAAAATAAAACTAATGGATCAACATGATAACAATTTAATCACCTATTGTCTATTTTATAAATCAAAAATTCTATGTACTTTTGTACAAAGAACAAATGATGGATGAAATATTAATTTAATAAGGAAATAACTGTATATTTTAAAAAAGGCTTGGAAAAAAGCAATTTTAAAAAAGGTTGTCTCAAAAATTACCAACCAACATAAATTCCAAAACAATATAATTAATTTTTTTAAATTTTTTTGCAAAAAAAAGCACATAATTTATACTGAACTTTTTGTGGTATATCGACGAGAGTTTAATAAATTTACAAAAATGCAACTAAATTAATTCAAAAATGGCTTTAACAAATATATAAGTGCAAACAAACGTACTTATAACAAATTTAATCCTTTTAAATTAAATCAATAACTAAAGGTTATTCTATAATATAAAACTGTGAAGGATTTAAAACTAAAACTCGTAATCAAATATTATTTTTTTGCATTCTAAAATTTTTATTACTTCGAGTCACAGAAATGAAATTGGAAACGCATTTGAAAAATAAAAAATACGACAATTAAAATAAAAGTTTTACACCGTGCGCAAACATCAAACTGTAAAAAAGCAATAGTTGTAAAATCTAAAATCAATCAAATAAATGTAAACAAAAATGAAATTTCATAACAATGTTTTAAAGGAATATCTAATTAATAATTTATCTAAAAATCTATTATTTATTTTAGTTAATTATTAATTTTATTAATTTAACTTTATTTATTGCCAACTCAACATACATCATCTGGACAAGCGTTTACCATGACACTCAAGCCTACTCTCCCGAAAAAAGACAATTTTAAATTTACATTTTCTTTGTTAACAAAAGTTCCCATAACTTATTTACTAGAAAAATAATATTAAAAGTTAAAAAACGAGAAAATATTCAATTTAATAATTTAAAATTAATGGCTAAACTGGAAATAAACAAATTTAAAATTTAAAAACATGCGAAAGCAAAAAAAGGAAATATATATATATGAATAAAATGCAATATTTTCCAAGATGACTGAAATAAATATATGAATAAAAAAATGCCTATATTTTTATAAGACTTATTTATAGGAAACGGGTTTTATGGTGCTAAAAAATCTTGAAACAGGTACTAAAATAGGTGGAAAAAAAAGTGAAAAAGGTGTTAAAAACGCAAAAAATGCCAAAATAGGTGCTAAAAATTTGAAAAATCCAGTGTCTTTGTACATTATAATTAAAAAGTCAATTTTTGATCAATTTCGCTCGCACAATTGCAACTGGGCAAGAAAATAAATAAATAAATTTGGAGACGAATTTTCGTAAAATTTTCTTGTCTTTTTGCAATCAGTGAATAAAATATTTTGTCTTAATTTTAAATTATTTTCACATTAAAAAATAGCTATTTAAAAATTACACCCCTAAATTTAAAATTTTTTTTTGCCACTATTTAGGTTATTATTTTGTGATTTTTTGCCAATAATATCCGATCCCTACTCATCAAGAGTGCTAGATCTTTTTTAAATCCGCCAAGGGGTAGGAAAAACAAAAATGTAAGACATATAAATTCATAACTTTGCTTAAATTTAATCAAATTGATAATTCTTGGTATCATTCAATAGCTCTAGATTTATATTTGGTTCCTTATTAATTAAACCAAAAATTTTGGCAATTATTTTTTTCTTAAAAGATTTTTGGTTTTTTAAATTTAATTAAAAAGCCCGGAACCCGAATTCAAATAAAAAGACGAAGCCTAATTTTCAAATTTAACAATTATTGTTCAAAAACGCAACACGATTTTTTATTGGAGTATTGGTGGGCTTTCAGCTTGTTTCCATGTATTTAAAAAATTTGTTTATTAATTTTCCAAATAAAAAATCAACCAATAAAAATTCAAAAATAATAATGATTAATTTAAGTAATATTATTTGACAAACATTGCTAAATTCAATAAGCATAACCAAAGAAAAAATGAAATGTAAATTATGCAATATTAGATAAAAAAAAAAAAATTCATGAGTTATAATTTAATTATATTCATTTATTATAAAACAAAGACAAATATTCAAAAAACTTAATACAAATATATGAAGAGATTATCGAATAAATATTTTTTAATAAAAAAATTCTTGTTAAGATTCCTCAAAACAGATGATTGTCTTATTGTTTTATTGTAAACTTAATTAAAAACATAAAACTTTTCTGATAAATCCAAATTACAACTATGAAATTATATTTCAACTACTAGAAATTCTATACCGAATATGGTGAATGCAAGATAACTACAAAACATTTACAATAAAGCACTAAACGTAGGAAATTTTAAAGCATTTGAATTAATTGAAAAATCAAGTGATATTACATTTAAAATATTTTTTATATTTAAATTATTATGAAGCCCAAACTATTTATGAACATTATTTTTTTTTCATTTTATAATTTATAAATCAATTCCCAATTTAATTACTCAAATGAATCGTCTTATTCATCTAAGACTAATTGAAGTAAAAAGTTTGCCATATTTCAAGAATTATAAATGGAAATAAACACCAAAATCAAATATATTCAAAAAGTATTAAGCGCTAAATGAACATGGTAATTTTAATTAAAGTTTATTTTATAAAATATAACCTTAAATTAATAATTTTTATCATTTTTAAAATTTAATTGTAACTATTTATAAAATAAAAGTACAATTTGAGATGCAGAGTTTCCATTTTATAAGAAAAAAAGGCAAATATTGAAATAAGCAAAGATAAATTATTTCTAATCATTAAATTAATAGGTTTTGACAATTACTGTTTATGTGTTTCGTAAAAAGCATGCCACTCGGTTGTTTAAATGTTTTTATAGGAATTAGAAAGATTTTCCTTAGTAAACTTTTCATCGTTTTTATATTTTGTTTTTTGAATAGTTTTGAGAATTATATGAAATTGTTAAATTAATTAATTTAAAAAATGAAACTAAATATATCATTGTTATTTTTTTGTCTAATACTGTTTTTTATACATTGAATAAAAATAATTAAATAAAATTATAAATAAAAACATATCAGACAAGATGATAAAACAAATAAAAAATAAAATATTTCATCAGAGTGCTTTGTCTCGAAAGTTTAATGTAAAATGATTACAACAATTAAAATTTTTATTATTAAAAGCTTATTATTTATTAATTTAAAAGAGAAATAATTAAAAGCATTCATATTAATAGAGAAAGACCCAAAAAATTTAATTCAATACTCAAATCACAAATAATGAATTTACAATACAATGTGTTCTAAACTGTCTTAATAAGCAGCGATCACGTTTCTTAAATTTACAAAAGAAATTCTGAAAAATTAAAACAAAATATAATCACATTTAACTTATCCACAAAATACCTTAGATATTATAAAGTAATATATACAATAAAAGATTGTCCACCTTATAAAAAATTGAAATAAACAATGTTAAAATATATATATACATATATATCATTGACTAGCTTGATTTAATAAAATAAAGAAAATAAACAATCATTTCTTAGGATGTAAAAAATTAATCAATCACTATCTTCAATTTAATTCAAATAATTAATTACTTTGGAAAGACTGAAACGAATATTAGGTTATAATGGAATGGGCGAAGATACATGAATATCACTGCACAACAATTAAATAAAGCTTTTTATAAATTTAATCATTAATACATAAAAATTTAAATTTACATTTACTTTAATCGAGGAAAGCAACATAAGTTTTTAATTTAATTTTTTAAAGGATATCGGCCTGCAACCGAAATTCAAATTGTTTTTTTTCATTCTTCATATGAAAAATGTAATGATTATTTATTAAAAATTTAATGTATAAAAAAGAAATAGAAATAATTAACAAAAATAATATAAATTTAAGACTCTTTAACAAAACGGATCAACACAAAAATATTTACTCTGTAAATAAACTTATTATGCAATTAATTAAATAAAATTTTAAACTGCCTGGTGTTATTTTTGAGCATATAAAAAAATTTCTATTTTTGCATAAAATGTAAAACTTTATAATTTTAGTCATCAGTATAAAATATTTACTTTACAAATACAAATTTAAAAACCAATCATCAAAAAATATAAACAATAAAAATAAAGCAATTAAAAATAAATTGAATAGTTTATTTCTCAAGAAAACTTTTATTATTTCGAATTGTAAATATAAATTCAAAAAACCGTCATGAATTGGTAAAAGGGGTTCGATTAAATTATAAAAAAGATAAATGAAAAAGTGAATAAAACTAAATCATACTTTCAATAATTTTTTTTACAAAAAGCAGAAAATTTAAAACCTTTATATTGAATTAAAAAGACCACTCGCCGAAAATACAATTATTACCTTTTCATGTATTTAAGTGTCATAAATTCATAAATTTATTTTAATAAAAATTTATTAATAAATAGCAGAAGTGATATGAGTCTCAAAGACAGATGAGGCTTACAATTAATCATTCTGTGAAAATAATCACCCAAAATGTCTAAATTATATTTTTTTATTATTGAGAAAATATTAAATTAATTATCTCATTTTCTTAAGACTAATAAATGTAATAATAAAATATTCATTAAACTCCAAAAAACTTTCGGTGATATAAAAGTTAAAAAATTTATGCACTTCATCAGTAAATGATAAATAATTTCTTCAGGGAATTTTTGTGCCAATTTAAATTACAATCAAATTAAAAAACGGATGCAAACACTACCTCGTTAAGTGGGTTGGGTATCGAAACAAGGAATTTTAATGTCAAACATCATCTTTCAAATAAATATAAATATGTACAAATTAAAAAAATATTTAAATATATTTGATCGTAAAGTTATAAAAACATTTTACTCTGATAAATTATATAAAATTTAAATTTTATAAGCAATAAAAAAGTATGAAGACTACAAAAGTAAGAAAATTTATAATGAAGAGATAAAACTAAAAAGTAAAAATTAATGAGAAAACAATTTTATAAATTCATATAATTTAACTTGATTTGGATTTGTTAAATATTAAGACTATATGAAATGAAATAAAAAAAGAAATTGAAAAATGCATTATTAAATATAATTAAGGAAATTAATTAAGGGAAAAAAATCAGAGAAGTTAGCATATCTCAATATATATTTTTAGATAATTTAAACTAAGAAGCACATATACTAAAAATGTCTGAACACTATCAACCACGTTAAGACAATATCAAAAAGAGTTGCGTTGTTATAGATCTTAACTTGAATAACCCCTATTAACATCGAAAAAATCAAAATAATTTTCTGTAAAAATCTATTAAAAAAATCACGCATAACTATGACATAATGAACGGACGTAGTAGTTGAAAAAATACAATCGTTATAAGTTAAGCATATAATTAAAATTCGATTGTTTTAAATTTATAAAATGAAATGTGTGATGAATAAAATTTTCATAAAAAAACCATAACTCAAAGATAAGACCTTAAAAATCAAAAATTTAAACAATGATATCGGTTTCTCCAAAACAGACTCAGCATTAGGTTCAACCTACGTTCCGGCGTGACCGGAAAGTGCGTCAGTGGAAAATGCGTCAGTAGAAAATGCGTCAGTGATACAAATATTTTAAAATAAAGTTGTATAACACTTAGTACTGTAATATGGAAGTAAACTTCTATAAGAACACCGTTCTCAATTTAGAACCCGGACCCGAACTCAAACAAAAAGTCGAAAAGTCAAAATTTTAGAAATTTGATTTTTTTCTTATAAATCGGTTTAAATACACGGAAACAAACTAAAAGTCATAAATCCTTCAATAAGAGATCATTTATGGCGTTTTGAACCAAAAATGCTAAAGTCGAAAATTTGGGCTTTCGACTTTTTGTTTGAATTCGGGTCCGGGGTTCGGAATTGGCCGAAATGGATACCCGGATTCGTGGTAGTTCCTCCGAACACGCAAGGAACTTGTTTTTATGACAATAAAATTTTCACTGACGCATTTTCCACTGACGCATTTTCCGGGCGCCCGTTCCGGCACAATAAATATAAACTTAAAATTCAAATATCTTGCAAAAAAAAAAAATTTAAATTTCTAAATTAATTTAATAGTTCGGTTTCTATTCACTTTTATTCAAACACGGAATTATCTGTTATTATGTATTTAAATCAAACGTTTATTAAAATTAATAAATCCCGATAACTGAAAAAATAAAAGATTTGTTAATTTGACTCAATAAACAATATAAAAAAAAGTTAAAATTATATAAATATTAGCTGTTAGAAATATAATTTTTAATACATCCACTAATTAAAAAAATAATTTATTTTCTCAATAAATCATTATTGGAAATATAAAATTAAGAAAATTCAAATAGATAAACATTAAGAAACAATTTAACAAATAGAGATAATATAAAAGAATCTATTTATAAAGAGAAATAATAATATTGTGAAATATTTTTAAATTTATAGTGATTGAATTAGGAAAATTTTGTATGTTTCCGAAGGATGAAATTTGGCTGATTATTTTCAAATTAAATACAAACAAACAAACAAACAAAAAAAAGTAAAAAAATGAATGATTAAAATGAAAAATGCGAGAGTTTATTATTATCTTTCTTTTTGGATTCGCTTTTGCCATAAATCTCATGATTTGATCGATTCTTTTCACGTTATCATCTGATTTGTGCCCTAGTTTTATTGATGAACGAAGAGGATAAATTTAATTTTATTCATTGCACATTTTCCAAATTTAATTGGTGAATTGTCTTTTAAAATATGTCATAAAATAATAACCGTTCAAATTATCAAATACATTTTTAAAAATATATTTTTGTAGAATTAAAAAAGTCTTCATTTTACTTAATTAGATTCCGAATGTTGCAAAATTTACTGAATTATAGCGTAAATTATTAAAGCCGATTAATTCACCTGAATAAAAAAGGCCGTTTTTATTAATTATTTTTCATATTTAAAAAAGTTAATATTTGAAATAAAAAACAATCGGCATTTTGTTGAATTCATTAGATGTAAATAATAATTAATTTCATTCCAACAAATAAAAATGAATAACGCAAATAGAAACCATTAAAATATTAATATATTCTTAGTACTAATAAAATTAATGATGTGAAATCCTGACAACTCACTCATGACCGTGAGTTAGAAATGCAATTGCCAAGGTTTCTTAAAGAATTTATTTACGTAATTAGAAAAAGTAAATGTTAATAACGCATTGGAAAAAATAATAAATTTTAAATTTTTTACATACAAAAATTTTAAAATTTTAAGTCCTTTATTAATAATTGTTACTCTTTTTATTAGAATTTAAACAAGGATTTAAAGATGAACGGCTGCCGCCCAAAAATCAAAAAATATAAACCTTAATCTATGTTTTTACAAAAAAATAAAAGCAATAAAAAAATTGAAAAATCCTTAATAAATATTTTAATGAAGGCGACCAAAATACAATCCTAAACAAGACATGAAATAGTACAATTTTATTTAATAATTTTTCAAATAACAAAAATCATTTGGAAATTCAAAATCGAAATAACCAAAAGTTTATAATTATTTGCTAAACAAATGAATAATTAAGCAAATTTAAAAAATTTTCTTTTTAAGGTTCCCAGCTGAATTCCCAGAACCTAAACAAGGTGAATGATGTCATTTGCCGCTATTTGTCCCTCAAATTTACTCGTCAATTGAACTTTGTGATTGAGAAGCAATTTCTAATTAAACAAAACATTTAAAAAATTTAATCATTTTTTAAAACATTTCTAAAGGTGGGATAAAATATTAAAACAGCATTATACAAAAAATTTAAATAAGTCAAATAGAAATACTTTTAAATTCGAAGAGACTGCATAAATTTATAAAGAAAAAATGAAAGCTTTCTAAAATAAACTAGATAAAAAAATTAAATTATTTTATAAAAAAAACACAGACTAATACCTAATATTGTATTTTAAATTTTCAAAAGATAAAAGTTGTGCGTAACTTAAAATAAATATTAAATGGTTTTTTCTCAAAAAAATTTTACAAAAATTTTTAAAAACATTATGGCTGTAGAGAGATCATCTAGAAACTGTAATTATATTGAATCAATTTTATCTTTTTATTTTCCATTATAAAAGTAAGAAAATATCAATGAATTAATAAGTTGTTAAAATTTAAAATAATAAATTTAAACTATATTAAATTAATTATATTTAATTCTAATTCCAAATGCTAATTAGAAAACCTCCTCTCTAAAACAAAGCTGTTCTCCCAAAATTTATTTTTACCATTAAAGTCAATTTGTATACCTATGTACGGACAAAAATAAATTTGACTAAATGAAATTAAAAATTGCCAATAAAAATATATTACTAATTTGAGGAAAAGAGAGAGTATGAATGAAAGAAAGAACAGAAAGAGAGATGAGAGGGAAAGAAAGATTGGGAGTGAGAAGAGGAAGAGATAGAGCGTGAGAAGGAAGAAAAGTAAAGAGTTCGATGTTAGAGAGTGAAACAGAGAGAGGGGGGGGGGGGGAGAAGAGATATAGAGGAAGAGAGAAAATTAACAGGAGAGATATCGAGAGAGATTATAGGGAGAAAGAGAGAGAGAGAGAAAGTAGAGAGAAAATGCATTCCGAGGCCCCAAAATTTTCGGAAATCGGAATTCCGGCCCAAAACGCGCAAGTCGGAAATTCTTTTTAAAAAAACTAAAATTTTTAAATATTTTAATAGGCTAAATTTTAAAATTCTTAACTAAAAAATAGGGGGGGGGGCAAACCAAAGTATTACCCAAAAACTTTTTCCTCCTATGTTATATTAAAAATTTCAACACCGTTAGTGGCTTGGACCAAAAAATGACAATTTTTGCTGGCTGTTTTGTTGTTCAAATTTCAAAAACCAAGGTATACTGTGGTTTCGGCGGTGCCGATGGCGCCGCTGGGAAATTTTTTTTAACTTGTAAGAAACATCATAAGAAAAATTGCAGAGGTAATTATCAAAAAATTATCATTTTTTTCAAAAAATACTGAAAAAGGCATGAAAAAGGCACCAAAAGGCTTAAAAGTCACCAAAATTTCGTGGCCGGCATAAGGCACCAAAATTGCAAAAAAAGGCACCAAAAAGTTCAAGCTAGCTTCAAAATAAGTTAAAAACTCGTTTTTCGTGCGTATCAGGCCGTAGAAAGTTAGCAAAAAAAAGGCATATGCCTCAAAATCCGGGCTCAAGTAATCAATGAATAAAATTGTTTGCCTTAATTTTAACTCAGGGCTGCCATCCGTCCTTGAATGGCAAGGACAACCTGGAAATTGGGCCCTCTCACATGAAAATGTGAAAGTATCCTTGAATTCAAGTGTCCTTGAAAATGAGCATTAAAAAATGGAAAATATAATCAAAGGAAACTTGACAAATTTTTGATTTTTAATGATAATTTTGGTGAAAATATGTTAGCAAATAGGGTACTTATATGGTTCGTACGCCACAAATTTAAAATTTTTTAAAATCATCTTAGGTTGCTTAGAAAGTCATCACTTATATGGTTTTCAGGGGGCGCTGAACACGATTATGACACCTATTTAGACCAATTTCGATCCCCGGAAACGGATTCGACCTAAAGCCAAAATCCCCAAAAAGTCGAAAATTCAAACTTTTTCAACAATATAACCAAATGCAAAGAAACAACAATAACGAGAATAATTTTCGCATTCATATAATACTGCAACTAACATATATTTTCCTAAGCACGTTAAAAAAAAGCAATGAATCATCTCTAGGAATAGCAACTCTGCTAATTTATCAGCGTTTTGCTGATTCAAGGAGTCAAAGCTGATTTTTTTATTTCGCGAATTTTTTGCACCTGTTTAGGTCCATATTTTTGGAATTTTTGCCCCTAAAAATCCGTTCCCTATATATTACATTTTTTCAAATTTAATCATTTATTTAAGCCATCTCATAAAGAATATATGTATATGTACAATAAAAAACATAATTAGGTAATTAAGGAGATGAAGGTTACTCATACAGAAAGCGCATAAAGCAATGACCATAGAAATTCAAAACAAACAACATTATTATCATCATCTTGATTAGGGAAGAGAAAAAAACAAACAATTAACAACGGAAAAAGGTTTGGGTTCCAAACGATTGTTTCGGCAGAGGAAAAATCAAATTTAAAAATGTTAGAATAAAGAATAAATCATTTTAAAAAATGATGGGTGGTTTAATTGGAACGACACCCAACACGTACTAGGACAACTCGTACTGTTTTTCGACAAAAAAATCGTCAAAACTTTTGTTAAAGTCAACCAAATTAAACATTTTTTGTATGGTTCGATAGCCCTTAAAGTCCTCCATCTAACTGCAAAATGCAAGAAAATTTTATTTCTTTTCAAAAAAGTTATGACCAAATATAGTAAAAAACAAATTTTTCGTCCTAACTTTTTTCAATCTTGATCAAATTTTTTGAAACTTTGTGCGTAGATAGAGAATTTTAAGCGCTATTGAATGATACAAAGATTGTTTAATTTGGTTGACTCTAACAAAAGTAATGACGATTTTTTTGTCGAAAAACAGTACGAGTTGGCCTAGTACGAGTTGGGTTTTTATCGGTTTAATTGAGGTGAAATGAAAGGAAAGTGTAATATATAATAATTGAGGTAATTCATAGGACTTGAATTGGGTAATAAGAAATAATAATGACATAATAAATATTTAAGGCATTTATCGCAGCAGTTGTGGTGCCAAACAATCTCAGGATCGGAATCAGAAAGCAGAGTCGGTTGGTCGGCATTTGATTTTCACGGCATGTCCCCCCATTTTCAGTCCAATTTCTCGTACATTTTGCACAGCTCAATTTGAAATGGGCCTTCAATTGTGGTCGCTTGCTTTTCATGGTCGGAGTCAACAGGTCGTTCTCCACCGTAAAAAGCTCGGCGTACAAATGAATGTCTTTCGCCTTAAAATGAAAAAAAAAAATAAATAAACATTATCCAAAAAAATGAGATATGTACCAATAAATAGAGAGTGCAGAAAAAAACATCTCTCTTTTGGTGTACTATTTCTTTGTCTCTGTTAGTTGAGAAAACCTGAATTTACTTCGCTACGTTTAATTTTTT